>PITA01009889.1:0-74958 GCA_004023965.1 Spilogale gracilis
GGGGGCCTTCTGCTCTGTCCTAGGGGCCTTCTGCTCTGTCCTAGGGGCCTTCTGCTCTGTCCTAGGGGCCTTCTGCCTCTGTCCTAGGGGCCTTCCACTCAACTCCCAGCCACCGAAAACACTTGCTTAGCTGGAGGCTTTTCCCCTCTGCCCACTCATTTATTCCTTCATTCAACACATTTGGGCAGGACCGTCTGATAGGTGCCGGCATCCCCGTCCCTGCCCGTGCCCGGGTGTCAGGGATACAGCACTGTGTACAACACAGACTAGGTGTGTGCTCCGTATCCCAGCCAGACCCGGACAGAGACGTCCGTGTGTGCACACCAGGGTTGTCGGGCTGCAACACTGATACGAGTGCCCTGGGGAGATGGTGGGGGCTGTGAGGTCACAGGAGGGGGCATTTAAGACGGGACCTGAGGGGTCTGGAGGAGGGGGTGCCTGGCCAAGGAACAGCAGGAGCAAAGCTGCAGAGTGGATGAGCAGAGGGAGAGAGAGGAGCCAGGGTCCCTGTGCCAGGACTCTGGGCTGTGTCAAGAGGTCAGTGCTCATCCTGAGAGTATCAGGCGGCATTGATGGAGGGGAATGACCAGTCTGTACATGGAGGCGGGCTCTGGCTGCTCCCTGGGAGCTGGGATACTCTAGAGTTACTTAGACCAGGGACAGGGAGAGGAGGGTGTTAATTACGGACAAAACTTACTGGGCATTTATTGGGTTTCAGGATTTCTGTCAGTTGGGAGACCCTTCCCTTCCCTCCTCCCTCCTTCCACGGAAACTCGTCATGCTGTGTATTGTTAACACGTTTATATTCCCGCCTTAAACTGTCGTTATTTCTGGGCTCTTTCTAAGTCTCTGTTGGATGCAGGTCACACACTGAACTCGCTTGCTTTGAATATTTAAAACACTGTCCCTAATTGCTGAGTTGAGTATGTGTGTGTTTCATTTTTGCATCCTGCATCATGAGCTGTTGGAGCAGATTTCACAGTAAACGTAATCGTGACGATACACCGTCACAGCAGAGGTGTTGGGAGTCTCCACCGCAGGTCCCGCTGCTCAGCCTTCCCGGGCACCCGGACGGTACGGGATCGGCTAACAAGGCGACTTCTGCTGAGATTTACATTACGGGCTTTTGCTTTTAAAGAAGAAATCACCTTAAAGAAGAATTTTCATGGAAAAAAGAAGTTATCTGGATTTTCATGGAAAAATCGTGGCGTCTCCTAAGCGCTGCCTTTGATTCTGCCCCGTTTAAGAGCTGATCGTACACGGAGAAAACAACCTGTTCCGTCTGTAATCAAAACGTGTCTGGTATTTAAAGTATACAGGACACAATACCACCTTGGGCAGCACATTAATTGTTATGTAAATCAATTTTTTAAAAAAATATTTCTTTATTTCTGAGAGGGAGAAAGAGAAAGAGAGGGGCGCCTGGGTGGCTCAGTTGGTTAAGCAACTGCCTTCCGCTCAGGTCATGATCCCGGAGACCCGGGATCGAGCCCCACATCGGGCTCCCTGCTCGGCGGGTGGCCTGCTTCTCCCTCTCTCACTCCCTCTGCTTGTGTTCCCTCTCTGGCTGTGTTTCTCTCTGTCAAATAAATAAAGAAAATCTTAAAAAAAGAGAGAAAGAGAGAGAGAGCACGCCCATGTTCTCCCGCAGGGTGGGGAGGGGCAGAGGGAGAGAATCTCAACAGAGTGGGGGCCACATGTGGGGTAGAGCCCTCCACCCTGAGGTCAGGACTTGGGCCAAAATGAGGAGTCCAACGCTCCACCAACGGGGCCCCCCCGGGTGCCCTAAATCAAATCCTTTGATGTGCGCCTTGCTCTGTGTTTTTACTTGTTTTTGTGTGGAAGAAACAGCCTTCTTCAGAGAGGTTCTGGGTTTAAAGAAGCCTAATACCAAATGAAGTACACTGTGGCTTAGATTTATTTTTCCTCCTTCTGTTGGCTGAGAGGATCGAACTTTAAGGGTTTAGTGTTGTGCTCCACACAGGAACCTCCCTGCCTTGTTTTCTCTTCTGGTCCTGTTTCCTGGGTAAGAAATGAGTACAGCCGTTAGCCACAGTTCAGAATGCTGGTGTGTGTGTGTGTGTGTCAGAGAGAGGGGGCGCAGAGAGAACACAGTCTCGTTGTCAGACCTAGTGACTCCCCAGCCAGAAGTCTGGCTCCATGAGCCCGAGTGAACTTCTCTCTCCTCATTTTGGGGCAGGAGGTGGAGGGGAGTTCAGAGTGAGCCAAGAGCAGAATAGACTACATGTCTCTTGGAGATGAAGTCTGCAATTTTCCTTCTGTTTTTGAACCCCGCCTAAGCCAGAGGCCGACCTCAGAAGGAATTGCAGTATGAAGTTGGGGGGGATATCGATGGCCCTCAGATCAGCTCTTATCCTTTTTTTTTTTTTTTTTTTTTTTAAAGATTTTATTTATTTGACAGAGAGAAACACAGCCAGAGAGGGAACACAAGCAGGGGGAGTGAGAGAGGGAGAAGCAGGCTTCCCGCAGAGCAGGAAGCCCGATGTGGGACTCGATCCCGGATCTCCGGGATCATGCCCTGAGCCGAAGGCAGTTGCTTAACCAACTGAGCCACCCAGGCGTCCCTGAGCTCTTATCCTTTTGTTGATGCGGAAACTTAAGGAGGGAGCACCGGGTCGCCGGAGGGGAGCATGGCCACGATGGCGCGCCCCGGTTCGAAGGCCGGGGCTGTCTGGTCTCTACCAGCTGGGCGGCCTGGTGTGTGGAGGGCCGGATTGTAGACGGCTGAGCCTCTGATCGCGGGCCAGTGTTGCAGGCAGCGCCTCGGCTGAGCTGTGCCTTGTGCTAAAGCAGCCCTACACGTTGTCAGCAATCGAGTAAGTGGCAGGGTCCCAGGAAGATGCCCCTTACGGCCACTGGAATTTGAATTTCCCATAATTTTCACATCTCCTGAAAGATTATTACTCTTGGTTTCTTCCGTCACCAACCATTTTAAAAACTGTAAAAAAAAAAAAAAAGCCCCAACAACAACAGCAAGCCGCCTTCACGTGTGGGCTGCGTGGAACCGGCCGTGGCCTGGGTCTGGCCCGAGGGCCCTGGCCTCCTGCCCTCTGGTCTGCAGCGTGTTGACTGTAGACATTGTGTTCTTAATGGTTCACGCGGCTCCCGTTTCTTTCTCACAGCGCTCACTCCGTGTCCTAGACCTGCACCGGGTCCCCTGACCCTGTCCAGAGATGACGGATTTGTTCCTACTCATGTTCTGGGAGCACCGTGTCATTTCTGTGGAGTTCTGTGTTCTCTTAATCTGTCGGTCATTGGATTAATTCATTCAGTGACGACTGCGTTGTAGGTGAATCCGAGCGGGCCCCCAGCTTGGTGGGGAGTATCGCGGCCAGGGAGAGTTGCTTCCTGTCCTCCTGCAGTTGGTAGACGGCTGGGGAGGACGTACTGAAGGCTGTTGGCAAACCCAGGGGCTTTCCTGGCGTCGGGGGAGCTGCCCTGCTCTGGAGGGGACAAGGGCCCTCCCGGGGGATGGCGATTGGGGGTGGCTTACTATGGGTCAGGAGCGGGTGGGCCATCCTTGTCGGGCCCTAACCGAGAAGGAGGTGAGCTCCACGCCCCCCGGGCCGTCTCCATGGTTCAGGTGGAGTCTTTCAGAGGTCAGGTTTTTGAAGAATGACCGGTTCAACACCATGTCTGAAAGACCGGTCCCTTTTCTCAGATACCATAGTTTATTTTCCATGGGAGAGAGGGATTTTTTACAAAAAAGGACCAGAGACACGTATTTAGACCATATCAAGTCACTGACCCTAACTCTGCATTAAAAAGATATTTTTTGGATATTTTGGTTCATTTTTGTCAGGGTCAGCAAACTTTTCTATAAAGGGCCAGATGGCCCATATTTTGGTCTTTGGGGACCAGATGGTATGTGGACACCGTCTGGGCAGAGCAGCCATTGATTATATGTAAATACATGCACAGAAACCCTGCGAGCCAGCCACCCAGCCCTTCCGGTCTTGCCAAGTGAAGCTGTGTATGCATTAAACATCTTCCCATCCCTGCCCCCGCAGCCCCTGCAGCCCCCACTCTGCTGTCTCCGAGACTTTGCTGACTCTGCGGACTTGAAGGGAGGAGAACCGTACTGTACGTGTCCTTTGTGGCTGGCTGCTTTCACTCATCCTCCTGTCATTAGGTTCTTCTGTGTTGGGGCAGGTTTCGGGGTCTCCTGAGCAGATACTGTGCTGTGTGGAGGGGCCACGGAAGTATTTTCAAAGCGAATTTTCTTGGATTATTTAGAGTCTTTAGTTCAGCATAGTTGGCCAGGAATTTTTCTCATTGAGCGCAGTCTTGGGAACACACAAGAATTTCCCTTTCTCAAGAGCGAGGACTTCTCCTGACCTGAACCTCCTGTGAATATGAAAGATAAATGGCAGGGCATTGGCATCTTGGATAAAGGGGAGTGTCTGTCAAGTGCAGGAAGAGGGAAGCTTGAGAATGCTGCCCAGGCCCCCCTCTGCAGAATTCAGCAGTCCAGCCGTAGCCTAGCCCTGACTGGTGGCAGGTGGGAAGCGACCCTGCTTCAGCATAGGTCCCTCGGAGCAGACCCTTGGGAATGAGAATTCAACGTGCAGAAAGTGAGGGAGGGGGGCTGTTGGGATCTGCACCCACTGGGGCTGGGGAAGGCCAGATGGGGCGGGAGAGTCTGGGCTGCTGTGAAGAAACAGGGCCCAAGGGGTGGCTGGGCTGAACTGTCCTACTCAAGTCATGGGGGCCTTCCTCAACCCCTGCCCCTATCGGGGTCAGACTCCAGGGGAACACAACTTCTAGCACTTTGGGGGTCGGAAGAATACATTAAAGGAGGGGGGGGTCTTAGCAGGCTATGACACCATCCATTCCCCTTGATAAAACAGGTTGCTGACCCCTTCCTAGGAAACTGGCATGGCAAAATGGAATCAAAAAGTTTTCAGATTGTTTGATCTGTTTATCTTGGAAAACTATTTAAAAATCTGTGCATGACTCGTTTTTGAAAGTTAAGTGTTTGGAAGCAGCGACACCCCATGTTTTCCCTAGGGACTCTGGCTGCTTTGGTCCTTCCAGGCCCTGCCCTGCAGGGTCCTAGTAGACAGGGCTGCCCCACAGAGTCAAAGCTATTTATTATCTGACCTACTGGCCACTTCTGCTTTCTGGTGGCCATGGTGTTCTTCCGTACGAAAGTCGCGGGCAGTCCTTTGACGGGTGATGGCCACACTCTGCATTTGCCTGCGGTGCTGGAGCTCACGTTTGTGCAAGGAAGGTCCCAGATGGTGCGTGTGCATTGCAGAATGCCCGCAGGTGCAGTGCGTGTTGTGGGGCCATGCATCTGACCCTCGCAGGCTGTCCGCAGGTGGAGCATGCAGAATCAGGACACTGCGTGTTATGCTAGCAGCACATTTGCAGGTGCAGTACGTTGGAGTCTGGGACGCTGTGTCGGATCCTCGCGGACGGTTATGCTCACGGGATGTCTGCAAGTGCAGTGCGTGGAGTCCAGGACGCTGCTTGCGATGCTCGCAGAGGACCGCTGGTGGTGCATGCAGAGTCAGGATGGTGCGTGCGATGATGATGGAAGGTGTCTGCAGGAGAAGAGTGTGGAATCAGGATGCCTGAGGTGGTTGTGGAACTGGCCACAGGTGGCACGTGCTGAGTGGGGCTGCTGTGTGCGATATTTGTAGGGGGCTTATGTGGAGTGCAGTCACTGTGTGTCACATCTGCAGGTGTCGTACATGGAGTGCAGTCGTGTGTCACGTCGGCAGGTAGTGTGCATGGAGTGGGGTCGCTGCGTGTGACGTCTGAATGTGGTGCGTGCGGAGTGGGGTCGCCGCGTGCGGAATCAGGATGCTGCGTGTGACGCTCAAAGGACGCTGTATGTGATGTGCAGGTGGTGCATGCGGAGTGGGGTTGCTGCGCGTGATGTCTGCAGGTGGCGCATGCGAGTGGGGTCGCCACGTGTGACGTCAGCAGGTGGTGCATGCAGAATCAGGACGCTGTGTGTGACGTCTGCTGGTTGCACATGTTGAGTGGAGTTGCCGTGTGCGACGTCGTGGGTGGCGTCGCGGAGTGGGGCCACCGCGCGCGACGTCTGCAGATGGTACGTGTGGAATCAGGACGCTGTGCGTGACATCGCAGGTGGCGCACGCGGATGGGGTCGCCGCATGTGACGCTTGCAGTTGGGGCGTGGAGTGGGGTCGCCGTATGTGATGTGGAGGTGGCGCATGCAGAGTGGAGTCGCCACGTGTGATGTCTGCAGGTGGTGCGGGCAGAGTGGGTTCGCCGTGTGCGACGACCACAGGTGGCACGTGTGGAATCAGGACGCTGTCTATGACGCCGCATGTGACGTGCAGGTGGTGCATGCGGAGTGGCGTCGCCGCGAGTGACGTCTGCAGGTGGCACCCGTGGAGTGGGGTCACTGCGTGTGATATCGCAGATGGTGCATGCGGAATCAGGACGCTGTGTGTGATGTCTGCTGGTTGCGCGTGTTGAGTGGGATTGTCGCGGGTGGCGTCCGCGGAGTGTGGTCACCACATGCGACGTCTGCAGGTGGCACGTGCGGAATCAGGACGCCTCGAGTGACGCTCAAAGGACTCCGCGTGTGACATCGCAGGTAAGGCATGCAGAGTGGGGTTGCCTTGTGTGACGTCGCAGGTGGCACCCGTGGAGTGGGGTTGCCGTTCGTGACGTCCGCAGGTGGCGCGTGTGGAGTGGAGTCGCCGCTTTTGACGTCTGCAGGTGGCGCGTGCGGAGTGGAGTCGCCGCGTATGACGTCCAGATGGTGCATGTGGAGTGGGGTCACCGCTCGTGACGTCCGCAGGTGGCGCCCAAGGAGTTGGGTCGCTGCTTGTGACGTCCGCAGGTGGCGCGTGCCGAGTGGAGTCCGCTGCGTATGACGTCCAGATGGCGCATGCGGAGTGGGGTCGCCGCCTGTGACGTTGCGAGTGGCGCCTGAGGAGTGGGGTCACCGCTTGTGACGTCCGCAGGTGGCGCATGCGGAGTGGCGTCGCCGCTCGTGATGTCGCGAGTGGCGCCCGAGGAGTTGGGTCGCCGCTTGTGACGTCCGCAGATGGCGCGTGCAGAGTGGGGTCGCCGCGTATGACGTCCAGATGGCGCATGCGGAGTGGGGTCGCCGCTCGTGACGTCGCGAGTGGCGCCTGAGGAGTGGAGTCGCCCTTGTGACGTCCACAGGTGGCGCGTGCAGAGAGGAGTCGGCTGCGTATGACGTCCAGATGGCGCATGCGGAGTGGGGTCGCTGCTCGTGACGTCGCAGGTGGCGCCCGCGGAGTGGGGTCGCTTATTGTGACGTCACGGGGCGCCCACTGAGTGTGCTCGCCACGTGTGACGTCTCCAGGTGGCGCCACGGAGTGGGGTCGCCATGTGCGATGTCTGCAGGTGGTATGTGCAGAATCAGGACAGTTTGTGTGATGCTTAAAGGACGCCGTGTGTGACATCGCAGGTGGCGCATGCGGATGGGGTAGCTGTGTGTGACGTTTGCAGGTGGGGTGCGGAGTGGGGTCGCTGTATGTAACGTGCATGCGGAGTGGGGTCGCCGCGTGTGACATCTGCAGGTGGCGCCCATAGAGTGGGGTCGCTGCATGTGACGTCGCAGGTGGTGCACGTGGAGTGGAGTCGACGCGTGTGACGTCTGAATGTGGCACGCGCAGTGTTGAGGTTGTCGCATGTGATGTCGTAGGTGGTGCGCCCAGATTGGGGCCGCCGTGTGCGACGTCCACAGGTGGTGCATGCGACGTCCACAGGTGGCGCATGCGACGTCCACAGGTGGCGCTTGCGGAATCAGGACGCTGCCTGTGACGCCATTTGTGACGTGCAGGTGGTGTATGTGGAGTGGGGTCGCCGCGTGCGACGTCTGCAGGTGGCGCCCGCAGAGTGGGGTCGCCATGTGTGACATTTGTGGGTGGTGCTGAGGTGGTGATGAGGAGTGGGGTCACCGCTAGTGACGTGGCAGGGGTACCCGCGGAGTGGGGTCGCCGCGTATGATGTTCACAGGTGGTGCATGCCGAACCAGGACGCTGTGTTTGACGTCTGCAGGTCGTGTTTGCGGAGTGGCGTTGCCGTGTGCGATGTCTGCAGGTGACGTGTGCAGAAACAGGACATTGCGTGTGATGCCTAAAGGATGCTGCGTGTGACGCCTGCGGGTGGCGCCCACGAATTGTGGTCACCACGAATGACTTCGCAGGTGGCGCGTGCGGAATCAGGGAGTTGTGTGTAATATCTTCAGGTCGCTTGTGCAGAGTGGGGTTGTCGCGTGTGACGTCACAGGTGGCGCCTGCGGAGCGGGGTTGCTGCATGCAAGGTCCACAGGTGGCCCGTGCTGAATCAGGACGCTGCATGACGTCTGTAGGTGGCGTGTGCGGAGTTGGGTTGCTGCGTTCGACGTCTGCAGGTGGTTTGTGCGGAATCAGCTCACTGCATGTGATGTCTGTAGGTAACGCGTGCGGGGTGGGGTTGCCACGTGTGACGTCCGCAGGTGGTGCGTAGGGAATCAGCCCTCTGCGTTTGACACTCAAAGGATGCTGCGTGTGATGCTTGGGAGATGCTGCGTGTAATGTCTGCAGGTCACGCCCGCAGCGTGTGGTGTCTACAAGTGGCATGAGCAGAGTGGGGTCCCCGCGTATTACATCGCAGGTGGCATGTGCAGAATCAGGATGCCGCATGTGATGCTCACAGGGCTCTGCGCGTGATGCTTGCAGGATGCTGGCGTGTGATGTCTGCAGGTGGCGCTGCTGTGGAGTCGGTACTCTGCTTGTGATGCCGCGGGGGATGCTGGTTGGTGGGGTGGGTGGAGTCAAAACAATGAGCATCCCCCATGGGAGCCCAGGAAGTTGGGTCGCTGTGTGTGACACTCGCGGGCCACCCACAGGTGGAGCACGGGGAGTCGGAACCCTGTGTGGGAGGCTGGCAGGATGCCTGCATTCCTGGCTCAGTGCTGCCCTGCTCTGCCAGCCAGGTCTCTGTAAGTGGGCGGGAGTCCCCCTGGTTGGCCGGGCTGCCGCTTGCCACCTGCTTATGGGGCACCTGGTCTTCTGAAGCAGTTTGGGAATCGTGGCAAGGGGCTATGAGACTCGGGGGGTAAAATCCAGCAGATAATCACCATGCCAGGTCCCTTCCTTTATCAAAACATGGAAGAATGGGTTCAAGCGTCCAAATACACCACATTTAGGAATGAACACAACCTAGGACAGAAGAGAAAATCTCATGGATGTGGGGAGGGCATTTATGAATTCCTCCGTTTGCAGTGAGAAAAGCGATTTAAAAAAACCACACATGGGAGCATCCTGTTTATAGTGGACGTCTTTCAAGATGAATGTATGTTTGGAAGCAGACATTATTTTAATGGAGAGCAGGCTCTTTTCTCATCTTTTTTCTTCTCTTTTGTTAAAGTGAGTAGCTCCTGGGTCTACTTGGCATTGTGGAGGATACCAAAGCCCAGAAAACTTGCTTTTAGGGTGATTTTTCTTCTGTGTTTGAGTTTGCCTGCTTCTCACATATTGGCAGGAATTAGGAGTTTCCTTAAATTTTTGCCAGCACAATTTAAAAGCAATTAAAGCAAATTGAGTTATTACATTTGAAATTATTGTCTGGGTAAATTATAGTTTAAAATTTAATTTATACTAAATCCTACACTTTAATGAACAGAGCACATCACACGTTTTTATGTTCTTAAATTATCCACAGCTTTAACACTGTAAAAACAGGTCTCTTTTTTTTAAAAAGTACTGCTTGTTTCTTTTTAAATTTTTTTCCTGTCTCTTCAAAAATATTTACATTTCTCTTTCAAAATAAGGTGAGAAAGTCCCTTTGGCCTGTCAAGTTTAAGGAATTACATTTGTCTTTTCATCTTAAATTGTCATTTATTGGATTGACTTTAACCTATGAAATCTTAAAATATAACAAGACAAAGACATTTCTGGTTCAGAAATGAACCTGCCCCCAAAGTACATATATTTTTGAATGGCATATTTTACCTTTTGCTTTAATTCCCCCTTGTTCTTTGCATTTTTAGGTGTGCTCAGTTCAAACTAGCTCTCCTTTCAGAGTGGAGTTGCCCGTGTAAGCATCTAAACATATACTCAGTGTGAAAGCATTTTCTCTGGGCTGTTAGTAAGGTGATGCCAGATAATCCTGAAGCAGGGATGGCTGTGTTCATGCAGGGACTTGACCTGGTGTGAGGGCAGGGGGGAACAGGTGCAGGAGAACCATAGGGGTGGTCAAGACCCTAATGAGGCAGCCAGGCGTCCTTTTTGCCTGCTCTTCCCTTGCTTTCGGACGCCAGCTCTGTGGATGCCCACGTCTGAGCTGGCGCCCTGCCCTGACTGTGGTTGTGATGTGTCCACTTCTCAGAGTCTTCAGCTCCCTACAGGGCGTGGGACCGTGTCACCTGCTATCCCCAAACATCTTCTCTGGGGCATTGTGTAGGCCCAGTGCACCTAGAGGATTATCTCTGTTCCCTCCCCTCCTGTGCCCTGCAAGAATGGCCAGGCCTATAGCCTCTGTTACTGATTTGGGAACAAGGGTGTGTCAGGAGGTTCAAGGTGGAAGGCTCTGGACCTCAGTGGGGTTCCTGATCCTGAGCCTTGTGTTCCGCCTCTGTACCCTTCTCCATCAGTGTGCCCACCTGTTGCCCACTGGCAGTTACACAACAGGACCTGACCGCCCCGTAACTCTCCTTTTTCTGCTTTTGCTTCAGAGAGCACATGACTCCCTGGGTATCCCTTCACAACCAGGCTGCCTGCTGGAGTTTCTTAGGAGCTTAGCAGATTTTCTGGTGCCTAATTCCTACTTCCACAGAGGCAGGTTAATTGTCTTAGGGTGTTCCCTCACCCCCACCCCCAGTTTCAAAAATGATCATGTTTATTGAATGCTTGTGGCGTAGGAGAGGTTTAGTTGGGTACCGCATGTTCACTCACTCAGGGAGTCTTAGTGAGTGCCATTGTACATGTGGAAAACAGACCTACAGAGAAAAGAGGCATGATGTGCAAACACATCTGTTTCTCTCATTTCACAGGACACAGAGGGTCCGAGGAGAGGGGGCAAGATGAATCATGAGCCTCCTTACCTTCTGCTTTTCCTATTCAGGAATGAGGGAGAGGATAATTTCGTCCAGCATGCCCATGCCCCTTCGTAGGTGGGGCACAGCGTGGCAGAGCGTGTCGTGGCCTGCTTGGGGTGCCATGATAGAGTGCCACAGCCTGGGTGGTGGCCTAAGCAGACCTTTATTTCCGGCAGCCCTGGAGACTGAAGTCTGAGACCCAGGTGTCGATGGGGGTGGTGGTCGTCGTGGTGCTTTCTGCTGAGGCCACTCTCCTTGGCCTGTGTGTCTTCTTTCTGTTTGTTCTCGTCTCGTCTTAGTAAAGACACCATTCTGGTCATGCGGTCATGCTGGGTTAGGGCCTACCCTGATGACCTCCTTGACCACCTTTTTAACTTAATTATGCTGTTAAAGACTCCGTTTCCCAACACAGTCACATTCTGAGGTCCTGGGGGCCAGGGCTCCGTATACATTGGAGGGGAACACAGGCAGCTCCTCACAACATAAAACTTGTAACAGTAGAGTTGAGTGTGTGAGTGCAGGTTTCTGTTCTGCAGCCTTTGGGATGGTTTTCTTCCTTGTCTGATTTCATAATCCTGCATTGTTTTCTCACCAGTGTTTCAAAAACCTTTTTCTGTAGTCCTTAAATGTGTATAAATGAAATTCTGTGAATGCAAATGCTACAGTTCAGAAGTGTTTTTATAGGAGGGAGATGCATTAGGAGGACAATTTTTGGGAACTTTTCGTTTCCTTTGGAGTGAAAATTGTCAGTGAAGAGCTAGACTTTCCCTTTTTCAGATATTGAGAAGATGCTGCTTTCAAGTTTTAACCACAAAGAGAATCCTCAGATTGCTCTGGAATCCTCCGTGGGCATTCTGACTGGTTACTTGGAGAGAGGGGACCCTAAGGTCAGGGTGATTTTTAAGGCAAAAATGGACCGTCTCATACTCAGAAGATCCAAAGTAGACCTAAGTGACAGTTTGGTATCTACACAATACTTTGGAACCGTGCAGGTCAGGGATGCTGAATTATCAGGCTAGCATGATCAAGGTAGCAGAAATCCCGATCGGGATTGCTGTGCTTCTAGGTGCCCTACTCAGCCTGCTTTGACGGGAGAAGCTTCCAGTAGGCGGTCTCCGGCTTTGGTTTAGTTCACCTCAAATCTGTGTGTTTTGAGTGCTGATGTGCCTGATGTTGGGAATGTGGAGGGAATGTGTGGATGGGGCCAGTGGTCTGCCGTGGGTGCCAGCAGTGAGCCGTGGGGAGGTGAGCCGAAGGAGCTGTGCGGGAGCCTGTTGGCCCGTGTGGGGGTTTTCTCACACGGTCTTTTCTGCTTAGCTGTCTTACTTGCGCTAAAGACCTGGGACACGCCGAGGCAGAAATGGTGGGTGACAGATTTTGTTCTCTTTCCCTGTGCTGAGTGGATTTTCCACAGCAAACCCAGAGGCCATTGTCATGGTAAGACAGTCATACATGCTTCATTGGGTAATGCTGCTCTCGCTTAAGACATTCACCTTTTAGGGTGCCTGGGTGGCTCAGTGGGTTAAAGCCTCTGCCTTCGGCTCAGGTCATGATCTCAGGGTCCTGGGATCGAGGCCCACATCGGGCTCTCTGCTCAGTGGGGAGCCTGCTTCCTCCTCTCTCTCTGCCTGCCTCTCTGCCTACTTGTGATCTCTCTCTCTGTCAAATGAATAAATAAAATCTTTGGAAAAAAAAAGACATTTACCTTTTTAAAAAAATCAACATGGAGTTCCTTATTGACTATGTGTTACCATGTAGTTCTCTTTACAGGCTTTCTCTGTGCAAACAGTATGTTTCAGTCCAGATCAGGTTGTTGTATGATTTATAGATGAGGTGCATTCTTTCTTTCTGGGCTCTTCTGGCCTTTCAAAGAAACAGTTTTTTTGAGTTGGAAGTCGTGTATTATACAGTCTATTCATTTAAAGTGTATGACTCAGTGGTTTTTTAATGTCCTCATAGTTTTGCTTTGTTTTCTTCTCTCCTTTGTTGCTCAAATTGATGTGGCACTGGGATACCTGTAGTCAGTGTCCCGTTTGACTCCTGCTGCCATCCCTGATTGGGGTCCTTGGTACCTGCCCATAGGACTTCTTCGAAGATTTTTTTTTTTTAAAGATTTCTATTTATTTGACAGAGAGAAACACAGCCAGAGAGGGAACACAAGCAGGCGGAGTGAGAGAGGGAGAAGCAGGCTTCCCGCCAAGCAGGGAGCCCGATGTGGGACTCGATCCCGGATCTCCGGGATCATGACCTGAGCCGAAGGCAGTCGCCCAACCAACTGAGCCACCCAGGCGCCCCAGGACTTCTTGGAACATTTTAAAGCTGCTTCATGTTCCGTGTTCAGCAGAGGGCCTGGTGCTTGCCTAGCATGCCCACATTGTCACTTATTTTTAGGACTCCCTTTTTCAGAGGCGGGACAGATGAGTTTCTGTCTTTCCACAGCTCAGGATTGACACAGATCTGCCTCCAGAAAGCATCGCACTTGAATTCTTACCCCTTCTCCCAGCTGCGGAACCTCTAGAACCCTCTTTGTCTCAGGCGATTTGGAGCCACCACTCGCAAAAGGACTTTGCTTTGTGTGCTGCGCACGTGTGAGCCGTGCTAGTTTTGTTACTCTTTGGGAGATGGAGGAACCTTCCAGTCCTTCGTGAGGAAGCAGTCACCCCATGCAGATGGAGGTCTGTTCTCCGAGATCAGGGTGAAGGGGGGTGCCTGACTTCCGCTCTCGGGAGTGTGCTCACAGGTGTGCCCACGTGCCTCCAGGTGTCTAACCCGAAAGAAGGCTGCTTTCTTTGGGTATTTAAGTCAGCAGAGCCCTCACTCGGGAGCCACACGGACCCGAAAAGACAAGATGTGGAGCTCTGAGAAATAGTTCTGGTTTTCTGAAAATAACCATGCACTCCTTAATTTTGCCCCAGTGGTGGGCCTTGGCTCTGACTTCTTATGAAAATTAATAATAGAGGACAGTGTTCTTTGTATGTGACTTGTTTGGAGACTGTCTTTTATGTTTTGTGTCAGGCCCTTAGTATTAAAGAAGCGTTCTGTGTATTCTCTTTGTTTGGCTGCAAATAACTCGTCTCTAAAATTCCGTGTCGAGGAGTGTCTCCGTGAGCTATGAGCGCGAGAGGGTGTGTCGGGAGCGGTGTCTCGGGCAGAGGAGCGTCATAGCCATGTAGTTCGAGTCCCGTTGAGCACAGGGGCAGGAGATCTCAGTGACCGAGGTTGGGGAAACGAGAGGGGAAGCGTGGATGTTTACAGGGCACGCCGCGTGTCCGCCAAGCACTCCCGAGTGACGCGCTCCTTGCCTTGGAACGGCTTGGAATTGATCAGTCCTGATCGGGCGGCGTGGGCTCTGTGGGCTCGTGCAAGCTGCCGCGCTGGTGCACGGTTACACTGTGTTTTAATAAGTGGTGGTTTGAATACCCAGGTCGTGGTATTCTTCTGTCCTGTGAGGACTTAAGTATGTTTTTAAAGTAGCTCGTAAGCAAGTGTTACCATGGTGACGCTGTGGCGGGTCCGCGAAGCTGGCGAACTTGGACGGTTCGTGTCTGGCCGGCGTCAGAAGGGAGCAGCGTTGTCCTGCGCTGTAAATGTCCGACCGGCAGTGCCCTGTAAAGTTAAGTAGGTTCCATTCGTTACACGCAGGTAGTAATTACAAAATAATTTCCATGGAATGCGAGTGTCAATGTCGACCCAGCAGCCTCCTTAGCTCAGTTGTAAAATCCAAGCACAGCTCACCCTAATAAGGTGAGAGCCCATCTTCCAAACGGGACCCGTCCCCACCGCTGCGGTGCATCTAACCTTGCTAGAAAGGGAACGGCACCAGCAGCAAAGTGACGTGGAGGTCAGACACTCCTGATTGAATTTGGGCGATAGAGACGGCATGTTGCAGCTATCGGGTTGAAGCGGACCTTCATTTCTCTTCCCGTGGTGGGACAAGAGCCATTCCTCTGCCTTGAAAAGAAACTGAAGTGCAGAGGCTGTTCCCCAAACACTTTATGTTATTTTAAATATTTCTAGAATGGTTTGGAGACTGTAAGTCATTGTTCTTTCTTCTTTGGTCTTGAAGCAGTTACTGAAAGGCCAGTCTGCTAACTCCTTCCAGAGTTACTGAAGACCTTTCATGTAATCATCTGGAACTTGAGTCCAAGTAGCTAATGTTTATCGAGTTCTTATTTTGAGCAGAGCACAGATGGTGGAGTGGGTGGGGGAGCCTGAGGGGTCCTGGTCCTTCCCCTGGAGACACCTACTGTCTGACTAACGTGGGTATGTTAGCAGCAGAAACGTCCCTGCATCTCGCCGCAGGCGGGCTGAAGAATTTGGTGTTTTACGAGTGGTTTTGCGTCTCATGGCTGCTCACTGCCGGGCATGTGTCGGCGTATAGTAGGCGCTTCCTCCGTCCTTGAGCGCGTGGAACGGTAGCATTGACCATGATCCGGAGGCACATTGTGAGATGCTTCGCTCCATCAGGATCATTCATCCCTGATGTTTGGTGCTGTTCGTGATGATTGCCCGGATACTGGAGAGTTTTGAATCTTTTCAGGAGTGGTTGTCGTTGTCTGGGCTGTGTGACAAAGTGCCCTAAGCTGGCCGGGGTGGGGGAGCGGGCTTAGGAACAAGGGAAGCGACTTTCTCCCATCCCTGGCGTCCAGCAGCCCAGTGTCATGGTCTAGGCAGACTGGCGGTGTGCTGAGCCTGCTCTCCGGCTCACAGAGCACAATCTTCTCCTTGTGCCCTCGTGTGGTGGCAGGGTGAGTGAGCTCTCTGCGGTGTCTTTTGTGAAGGCACTGGTCCTGTTATGAGGGTGCCCCCCTCATGAACGGATCACCTCCCAGAGGCCCCACTCCCAGATACCATTACACTGAGTGTTAGGTTTCAACGTATGAATTTTGAGGGACAGAAGCATCCAGTCCAAACAGATGAGTCTGACGATGCCCTGTCAGGCCTGCTGTTTTCTGCCGCAGCGCCAGTAGACACGTAAATGAAACGGGTTCTCGCATTCACAGGCCCATGTGGGTTTGTGCAAGCCTGATTGGGTGATGGTTAGCGGTGATCGAGGTGAGGATACTTCTTCAGTTTTGCTTCTGAGGTGATCTTGAATGAGACATGCCAGTTCTTTAAGAAAACCTTTGCTCGGGGGCGCCTGGGTGGCTCGGTCGTTAAGCTCAGTCTGCCTTTGGCTCAGGTCATGATCCTGGAGTCCGGGGATCGAGCCCGCATGGGGCTCCCTGCTCGGTGGGAAGCCTGCTTCTCCCTCTCTCACTCCCCCCCTGCTTGTGGTCCCTCTCTGGCTGTGTTTCTCTCTGTCAAATAAAAAAAAAAAAGCAAAAAGAAAAACCTTTGTTGAGTGCCTGTGGTATATCAGGAATAACTAGTCCTGGGAATCCTGGGACGATCACACACCATGTAAGGGAAGCTTGGGTCCATGGGAGCGCAGGAAGGTCGCTTGAACTGGACACAAGGATTTCTGGAAAGCTGGTGGTCGGTGAGGGAGGTTGCATGTACACGCGGAGCCCTGGCTTGAGGGTGGGGAGCTTTCCCAGATAATTCATTGGTTTGAATGAGGCACCGCAGAGCACAAACTAGGCTCTTATGGGCGGTGAACAGGCAGCTGGGATGTTCACAGGGCAAGTTGAGATCTTGAAGGGCTGCCTTGGAGGACAGAACGCATTCTATGAAAAGACGGGCAACCACTGAGGGTTTTTCCTTCGATGGGGAGGAGCACATCAGAAATTATACCTAAGAAGGCTTGATCTGAGAGAAACAGGTAGATTAGAGTTGGCATGTTATTAGATGGAGCCTGTGGGCTGTTCTTGTACAGCACCCCCCCCGCCCCCCAGCTAAGAGTGGTTTTTACCTTAGTTTAAAGAGAGGTAAAAGGTAAGCAACAACACACTTTTATAGCAGACTGGTGTGTTCGGCTAAGCCCGCGGTATTTATTATCTGGCGCTCTGCTGAAGTAGTTTGCCAGCCCTTAATGGATCGGGAAGCAGAAGACAACTTAAACCCATTTTTTCCCTTCAGTAACAGGAAGTTGAGCTTGTTTGCAGAACGAGGAGTCTTGGAATTGCAGATGTGGAGAGAGGAGAGATGAGGATGATGAGGCAGATGAAGCAGAGCCCAGAACGGGCAGGAGAGAGGATGGAATCGAGAGAAGATGTGGCTGAGATTGACTTTGGGAGGGTAAAAAAGGCTTATTCTTGCTTCAAGATGATGGGAAAGAAAACGGGCATAGAAAATTAGCCAGTAGGTGGAAAAGAGGAAAGTGGAGACTCTTTAGAAGAGATCAGCACTGGGTTTGGGGTGAGATGGGGGCGTCAACCCTTGAGCAGGGTAGAACATTCTGGAATGGGTGCTGTCAAGAACAAAATCCAGAAACATGTAGCCTCTGGATTCTATCAGTGAAATGTTGTGTGTTATGTTGTGATTTATCGTTTAAACTGTGGGCTCCTCCACCATCCTGTGGGGGTGTTCAGCTTCTAAGAATGTCTTGCTCATTTCTACTCAGCAGCACTTGAAGCAAGTGCCTAGCACAGAGACGAGGGGAATTTAACGGTACTGCTGAGTGAATGAGTGCCGGGTAGCTAAATAGGCCAGTTCATTATAGGGAGCGTGCCTTTCAGTCGAACCTGGCGGCCCAGTTCGTGAGGCAACGGGAAGTCCCGTAACGGCGCCCAGACCCACGCCGTCCGGTGGAACTTTCTGTAGCGGCAGAAACCTCTGTGCTGTCCGTGTGGTGGGTGTTCAGATGTGGCCAGTAACACTTGAAATGGGTAGGGCTTAGGGGATGGAGAATTGAATTTTAAGTTTCCTTTTACCTTCTTTTCTTGTGGTAACATATGTATAAGCAACAGTTTAGCATTTTAAACCTTTAAAAGTGCTCGAGTTCTGTGGCTTTAAGTGCATTCCCTGTGTTGTGCAGCCTTCACCAGCATCCATCCCCAGAACTTTTCCGTCTTCCCACGCTGAAACTGGTCCCTATTCCTCCCTCCCCCAGCCCCTGGCCATCTCTCCATTCTCTCTGAATCTGCCGCCTCGGGGGCCCTCATCTGAGTGGAATCCTGCAGTCGTGATGTGCCTGCCTCACTCGGTGTAATGTCCCGGAGGGCCGTTTTGTGTCGAAGCAGGAGTCACAAGTTCTTCCCCTTTGAGGAGAAGGGCTATTCTGTCGAGGGCACCCCCTGTCTCTCCGTTCCTCCGTCGGCAGGCACTTGGATTCTCTCCCCTTTCGGCCACGGTGAGCAGCGCCGCGTGAGCACGGCTGCGTCTTTGCGGTTGGTGTTAGTGTGCGGAGGCCCGTGGGCATTCGTGAGAGGCCCCGTGGTGGGGGCACGGTGGGACTGTGGGCACTGGAGGCTTGGAAAGGCAGGTGATCCTCTGTGACCACAGCCAAGCCCCAGAGATGCCCTTTAGAGGTGGTCAGAGTGCATCTGAGTTCATGGTCATAGGCGTTGAGGCCCGTGGAGGGGGCAGGATGCTGACTCGAGGAGTTTAAGTGTGCACCGCTGGGGATATTTGTGCTGTTTGACGTCTGGAGGCTCAGTTAATGGTTGAAACATAATGATTTATGAGACTGGAGATGAGATTTAATCTGTCCGGTCTCTTGTTCTTGGTCTTCCCTCCCTCAAAGCTCGGGCCAGCACTCATGCTGCTCTTTGGTTCCAATCGTTTCAGCCTGGTTTTTGTGACTTTTCTTGTAGCAAGGCGTTGCTGGGAGGCTCCAGTTCCCGGCCCGTCTCAGTTTCCGGGACGGTATCTGTTTGTGTGGCTTTCGTTGTTTGGAGGGTGTCCCTGTGCGGGGCCCAGAGTGTGTGGACTTCCCCCGGGGGCCCCGGGGCTGTGGGGCTGGCCTGGAGCAGAGAGAGGTGTTGGCGGGAGGGGGTGGTCCCCCAGCTTGGGGAGGAGCACGGCAAGCACGGTGGGCAAGGCGCTCAGGCAGCAGGAGGCTCAGGAGTGGCTGACAGGTGAGGTGCAAGGGCGGCACGAGCGACTCGGGAACCCGGTGACCGCCCGGGCGTGGCTCCTGTGCTGCATCTTCCCGTGGCTGCCATGAGGAAGGGGCTCACTGTGTCTGGGGGTGAAGAGGGACATCTCGGCGCGTGTGCTTGTCTTACGTGCGGAGACCTCCTGCTGACCGTCCTGGCAGCGATCACGGTAGCTCATCATCGTCCTGTCTGTGTTGGAGCAAACACTGGGCACGTCCTCGGGGCCAGCGGGACGTGGGCTCTACGGGGCCTAGTGTACCGGGTGGATGGCCATGATCGAGAGCCAGGCCCAGAGTGCACGTGACAGGGAACAGTGCTCTGGGTGGCGCTGGAGTCTGGGAGCGAGGCGTGCTGGAGCCTGGGCCTCCCCACCCAGAATGTGGTCAGAGCTGGGCTTCCTGATGCCCTCCGGCCATGCTGGAATTTGTTCTTTGTGCGGGAGAGAGCCAGTCATCTGGCCGGGGACGTGGAGCCAGAGAGCAAGGGTGACCCAGAGAGGCCAACTCTGGCCGTGGCCTCTTCTCTCCTCAGAGCTGGAACTTTTCCTGCTGTGTTCCTCCTTGTAAAGTTAACCTGCTTTCATGGTGGTCCGAGTGCAACACTTTGGGCTCCTTCAAAGAGATTTGGAGCCACGGAGGGAAGTGACACCAAGGGCGATTTATGTTCCCTGCAAATACATGCTCATTTAGAAACACCAAAATGTTTTATATTAAACTGACGAAAGATTGAGTCAATCAAAAACAGGTCTAAGTTCAGTGGACTAAGCAGTTGTTGTTTCCCATATTTTTTTTTTTTTTAAAGATTTTGTTTATTTATTTGACAGAAACACAGCCAGAGAGGGAACACAAGCAGGGGGAGTGAGAGAGGGAGAAGCAGGCTTCCTGCGGAGCAAGGAACCCGATGTGGGACTCGATCCCGGGTCTCTGGGATCATGACCTGAGCTGTAGGCAGTCGCTTAACCAACTGAGCCACCCAGGCGCCCCTCCCATATTTTTTTATTAAGGATGAAGTTGGGGTGTGCCTGGGTAGCTCAGTCATTAAGCATCTGCCTTCAGCTCAAGTCTGATCCCAGAGACCCGGGATCGAGTCCCACATCGGGCTCCCTGCTCGGCCAGAAGCTTGCTTTTCCCTCTCTCACTCCCCCTGCTTGTGTTCCCTCTCTGGCTGTGTTTCTCGCTGTCAAATAAATAAACAACATATATTTTTCTTTTTAAAAAAGGATGAAGTTGGGACGGAGATGCTCGTGCATTTGCCGACGCTTTTGGTGTTCTTTGGAAGATCCTACAATTTAGTGTCAAACCCTGGGGGAAGCTGCTGTTACTCTCATATCCTATACTGTTTGTATATCCCTCTGTTACTGTTATTTAAAGGACATAAAAATGTTTTTTCTATCCATTGAATCAAGTGTGAGTAGGGCATTAGTCTTTTCCCAGTTTCTAACTTTGCTTTTTCTTTCCAGCCCGAAATAAAGGCAGAATGTACTTGGTGCTATAGGCACATGCCACAAAGGGCATTTCACTGACCAGCGTAAAGGAGCTTGGGGATCAGGCAACATAAGAATAAAGCAAAACCAAACAAAAGAGCAAAAATATGTTTGGTGGAATTTAGCTATAATTAAGTGTCCTAATTCAATATTGTGGAAACAAATGATCAGAAGGCCGGGATGGCGCAACCCATTCATTCATGAATTCTTCAGTCATGAACAGTGGAGCACCTAGTGTGGGAAAGTCAGTGTGATGGGCTTGAGCTCCTAGGGCTAGATTTGGCAATTCCGTTCTTTCTCTCTGGTGAGAGAACCAGATTTCTGCCTCTTTGCTCATTGAAGATGAGATTGCATGTAGCACAGATGGAGATGTTCCGAAGGGCGACTATTGTCTGAGGGCATTGCCTTAGAAGGAAGGGAAGAAAAATCCAGAAGGATGTTAAGCATTTTTTCATGGGTGAGCATTTATTCTCTGAGTTTGACCCTCCTTTTAGGTTGTATGCATTTATTTTTACTGTGGTACATGCTGTTTAGTTAAAATTGTAAAAAGAAATTTAACAAGAGTACCAGAGGGTATGAGGAAAAAGTACAGCCCTCTTTTTCTCTCTCAACCTCACTGGCAGGCTGACCAGTGTTGATAGCTTGTTGTCCGTTTTTTCCAGATGTTTTACAAGCAGTTAGAAGCGTGCGTGTGCGCGTATGTGTGTGTGTGCATGTGCGTGTGTGCACGCGCGCCTCGGACACATTGGTTTATCAGTAGACATACATCCCTGTGTAGATCAGGCAAGTGGCCATTAGGGTTCTTGGTTTTATTTTTTATTTGCTTACTTATTTATATTTCCTTTCCTGGTACATCAGGATCTCTTTATTTTATTAGAGCGCGAGCTTGCGCGGGTGTGCACATGCAGGCTGGGGGAGGGGCCGAGAGAGAAGCCGACTCCCCACCGAGCAGGGAGCCCGGTGCGGGGCTCCATCCCAGGATCATGACCTGAGCCGAAGACAGACGCTTCACAGACTGAGCCCCCAGGCGCCCCAGGGTTCTTGGTTTTAAACAACAGAAGCAGTTTCTGGCTAACTTCCGCGGGCAGAGTGGGAGTGGATGGAGCGTGGGGAGCAGCAGGGGCCAAGGCAGCTCTGCAGGACTGAGAAGCAGGAAGCAGGTCACAGCAGCATTCAGTGTGGCAGGAAGAGCGCGGCCTGGATCCCATCCCAGCCGTGTGATCCTGACCCTGAAGGAAACTCCAGAGACATCTCTGCCCTGGTGTCTGTCCCTGAAGATGCAGGGTGTGCGCGCATGTGTGTCACACACCCTGTGGGCTGAACCGAGCTCGCGTCCCCCGCTGTAGGCCAGAGCGGGGGCCACGCCGAGCAGCCGTGTGGCCACTGTGGACAGTGTCTTCCCAGCAGGCACTGTGCGCACTAGGCCACGGTTGCTTACCGGGTGTCTGCTTCCCGGGTTTGAGGGGGCAGCTGGCTATAACTGTTTTTTTTTTTTTTTTTAAGATTTTATTTATTTATCTGACAGAGAGAGAGATCACAAGTAGGCAGAAAGGCAGGCTGAGAGGGAGGAGGAAGCAGGCTCCCCGCTGAGCAGAGAGCCCGATGCGGGCCTCGATCCCAGGACCCTGAGATCATGACCTGAGCCGAAGGCAGGGGCTTTCACCCACTTAGCCACCCGGGCGCCCTGCTTCTTAAAGTTAGCACATACCAACCAGCTACCTGGCTGGCTCAGTCGGTTGGGCGTCTGACTCTTGGTTCTGGACTGGGTTGTGATGCCATGGGTCATGGGATCGAGCCCCGTGTCAGTTTCCTTGCTTGGGGGTGGGGGTGGGGTAGGGAGTCTGCTTGGGGATTGTGTCCTTCCCCTAGATAGCATGCTTGCAGTCTCTCTCTCTGAAATAAGTAAATAGATTGAAGAAAACAAAGTAAGCAGACACTGCAAATATCACACTTTGGGAAAGTAACATTTGTGAAGGAGAGACTTGCCTGGTGTGCCTCCATAATTTTTCCCTTTTTTCTTAAGCTGTATATTCTTCTGTCACCTGTTTCTTTGACAGTGGTTTTGTGAGATCATTCTCTGTGAGGAAGTGGATAATCCGGGGTTTCCTGTCGCTTGGTGACCTCTTGTTGACGCCGTTAGGGGGCTTTACAATCAGATACGGGTAGGGGCATGTGGACTTCAGGCTTGTGAATTTTTGGACAACCTCTAGTATTTTATTTGACAAATGGTAAAATTTGACAAATGATTTAATAGCTGATGAAATTTCTGTGGAAGGACTTTCCACACCTTAGCCTCTGGCTTTGATCACCCCTCGACACCTTGGGCCTCCAGCCTCACACTGTTCAGATCTTGATGTGCCCTCTGGCACCGGCCACCGCATCCTGATGTTGGTTACTCTGTCCACAACGAGAGCTTTCCTGGGAGGCGTTCTTGGGCCCCCACAGCTCGTGATGACCCAGCCGTACAGGGCTGCTCGTAGCTGAACCCTGCGAAGCCAGAATGGAGTGCGTCACCGTAGCTCTCGTCCCCATTGTCCCTTCCGTGGGGTAGAGTGTGGAGGAAGTGCACTTACCTGTGGACTGCTGTCGTTGTATGTTGCTTCGGCAAATTTCTGTAATCATGGGAGCTTGTAAACACTTTGCTTTGTTCCTAAAACTTTGAAAGAGGCCACAGCAAGAGGATCTGGGGCTTGAGAGTACATGGTCCGTTCTCCTCTGTTCTTGTGACATGGAAAGGGAACGGTGGACCCCATAAAGAAATGGGGGTACTGTTAGGAAGCGGGATGGACAAGGGGCAGGCTGTTAAAACCTCATAAATGTTTGCCGTGCCTCACTGTAGGAGACACGCTGGAATCGGAATGGGATCCCACGCGACTGTGTCTTCGACGTTTCGAGGGGTCCAGTATCACAAGGACGTCATAAGTGGGATCTCCCTGAAAACTGCGGTGTCCTGAGCAGCTGTCACTTCCCCTGTGCGGTGACAGCTGCGCTTCGTAGTGCCGAGAGGAACGCGGTGCCCGCCCTCGGCCTGTCCCCCAGGCCATGGTCGCCCAGCAGGGTTTGTGCATCGCGGTTCTCACCATGCCTGCCCCTCACTCGCTCCGCACACGACCCTGTGCGATGGGCACGATAGGTTTTGTTGTCCCGTCATGTGAGGGGCAAGGAAAGTGCATTGGGGGAGTCGAGACGTTAGGGCCCTGAGGGTTGTGGTCGAATGTGCCTGCTGGTCACCCCCAGCACATCCCTGCACTCACCTGCTGACTGGTGCTCCTGGCGCTTGTGTGAGTGTGTGCGGCCATTGCGGGGGGCATAGGCGGAGCAGGCAGGCTGAAGGGGGTCAGGAATCGGCTCCCAGCGGCCCTCCACCACCCAGTCTGGGCCACCTCGAAACCCCTGAATGTCTCCCGTTTCAGGGCAGCAGCAGTGCTGGGTGACTCCAACCACACATCTTCCTCGTTTTGAGCAAGAGCCCTGGCTCCTTTCTCTTGCCGCTGCTCCTGCCTACCTACCTGCTCGCATCCTGGGTCTGCGTCGGCCAGTCAGAGAGCAAACTCCAGGAGGCCAGGATGGAGGAGGCCCGGAGCCGCTATGCCCCCCGCTGCCCTAGCGGCTCCCGCGGGCACGTCTGTGCTTAAAGATGGCAAGTTTTTGTTTTGTTGTTCTTTTTCTTTTGTTTTTCCCTTAAATGTAAATTCAGTTAGACAACACGTAGTACGTTAGTCTTAGGTGTAGTGCTCAGTGATTTCTCCATTGTATATAACATGCAGTGCTCATCCCATCACGTACCCCTCTTACTGCCCATCACCCCAGTGACCCCACCCCTTCACCCCTCCCCTGCAGCAACCCTCAGTTTGTTTCCTACAGTTAAGAGTCTCTCGCGGTTTGTCTCCCTCTCCAAGGACTGCCCATTCACTTTCCCTCCCTTCCCCTGTGGTCCTCTGCACTGTTACGTCCCACGTATGAGTGAGACCATGTGATCATTGTCTTTGACTGACTTATTTCAGTTAGTATCCTCCAGTTCCAAACTTTTTTTTTTTTTTAAAGGTTTTATTTATTTGACACACAGAGAGAGTGAGAGAAATCACAAGTAGGCAGAGAGGCAGGCAGAGAGAGTTCGGAGGAAACAGGCTCCCTGTGGAGCAGAGAGCCTGATGCGGGCCTCAATCCCAGGACCCTGAGATCATGACCTGAGCCGAAGGCAGAGACTGTAACCCACTGAGCCACCCAGGCGCCCAGTATCCTCCAGTTCCATCCATGTCCATGGAAATGGTAAACATTCATCCTTTCTGATGGCTAAGTAATAGTCCCTTGTGTATATGAACCCTGTTTCCTTTATCCATTCATCTTTTGAAGGACATCTCGGCTCCTTCCACAGTTTGGTGATTGTGGACATTGCTGCTGTGAATATTGGGGTATATATGGCCCTTCTTTTCACTACATCTGTATCTTTGGGGTAAATGCCCAGTAGTGCAATTGCTGGGTCATAGAGTAGCTCTATTTTTAATTTTTTGAGGAATCTCCACACTTTTCTAGAGTGGCTGCACCAGCTTTCCCACCAACAGTGAAAGACGTTCCCCTTTCTCTGCATCCTCCCCAACGTTTGTTGTTTCCTGTCTTGTTAATTTTTGCCAATCTGACTTCATGCAGGATGGTATCTTATTGTGGTTTTGATTTGTATTTCCCTGATACCAAGCAATGTGGAGCATTATTTCACGTGTCTGTGTTGGCCATTTGTATGTCTTTTTTGGAGAAGTGTCTGTTCATGTCTTCTACCCATTACTTGACTGGATTATTTTTATTGGATGTTGAGTTGGGTCAGTTCTTTGTAGATGTTGGATCCCAGCCCTTTATCTGATACATCATTTGCAAATAACTTCTCACGTTCTGTGGGTTGCCTTTTGGTTTGTTGACTCTTTCCTTTGCTGTGCGGAAGCTTTCTATCTTGATGAAGTCCAAAGGGCAAGTATTTTTGAAGGACCTATTTGACGGAACTTACCCGAAGGCTTCTAGGTGCCAGGGGTGGGACGGTAGCAGCGGGGACAGAGAAGACTCCCACACAGACATGAAATTCCAGTACATGAATGAAAGCCGTGGGATCGCCTCTGTTACAGCTGAGGGATGGCTTTTGATATCGTAACATCCGTGCTAACAGGTCCTTGAAGGGCCTGCTCATTCCACCAAACCCCAGGGTGCGGGCGGGACATCCAGCTCCTTGAAGATGAAGCGTGAGAAAGGAAATCTAGGCTAGCAAAATGTAGGATTGCATGAGCAGCACACATGCCCCACGAGGGTGAAGCCACCGGGAGGAGAGCCCCAGGTACGCACTGCCACCGAGCGAGCTCTCTGGGCCCCCCGCGGTAGCTCTCGCGACGCTGTACAATTCGTTATGCAATCGAAGGTGGCCTTTTCAGTAAGCCCGGGCTGGTAGGGCAAGCTGGGTAGCGTTTAGTACAAAAGTCTTGTCTTGTGTCGGGGCTGTGGGTCCTGCACAACTTCAGGTGTTAACCGGAATTTCCCTTGAGGAAGTGCTTTACCTCTGGAGGAGAAAATTACCTGTAGTCACTCTTCCATCCCGCCTCCAGGAAATCCGAGAGTGAAGGCTTATCTAAGGAGCCGGTCGTGACCTTGACCGACAGTAGCGGGAGACAGAAACTTCTGTGCAGACTTCTCTAGGGTTTAAAAGGTAGTCTGTTGTTTTTAAAAACAACAGTAAAAATCCAAATGGAGGCCCTGCCCACCCCAACCCCTGTCCGTAGATCCTGGCAGGGACTGAGACAAATGTTCACCATATGATTCAGGCGGGGACCACCACCTACCATGATGGGCACACGGGAAGGCTGTTGTGAATTACTCTGAAATATTCCAAAGTCCTGCTAATCGTTAGGTACTTGCTCAGCGGAGAACACAGTAAATACGACTATCCAGATCCCACGCTCGCCCCTGTGGGATCTGTGTCGCTCTCTGGGGGGGTGGCCTAGCTGGGCAGCCTGTGAGTGTGTGCTCTCGGTGGAAATTCTGGCCCGGCTTTTGTTTTGATTCTCTCGAGTTGGACAGCGTGATGCCCAGCCTTCCTGAGTCTGCGAAGGCGAGTGCGGTCACCCCGTCCAGCCCCTGACTGGGAAGGTCCACACAGACTCGTGATCATGGGCCGTGGGCTATCATCAATGTCAGGCTCAACACAGATGCACAGTCAGTGGGTTTTTGTTGTTGTTGTGAACGTGAGCATTGTGAACTATTCCTCTAGGAAGACTGACTGAATGGGGACAAATCATAGCCAAGCGGAGCTGGTGGCAGAGAGCAGAATAACTTGGACGTGCCCAAAGTTAATGCCTTTTTTTTTTTCACTCCACACTTGGTAGTTTAAAAAATTTTGAGTCCACAGAAAAATTAACAGATCCTTCCGTGCATTGTTAGCATTCTACCAATTGGCTTTGCCTTTATTGCATGGTGATTTGTTTTCCTTTCCCTTTTGTTTTTTCTCTCTCTTGCCCCCCGCCCCCCCAACCTTTGGAGTGTAGGACTATTTTTGAATATAAAAATACTTAATGTGGTCTACAAGTCCAAACTCTATTAATAGGTATTCTCCAAAGTCCCATTCCTACTCACCTCCTAAGCGATTTCCTTCCTTCCTTCCTTCCTTCCTTCCTTCCTTCCTTCCTTCCTTCCTTCCTTCCTTCCTTTCTTCCTTCCTTTCCCTCTCTCTCCTTCCTTCCTTCTTTCCTTCCTTCCCTCCTTCCCTCCTTCCCTCTCTCTCTCTTTCTTTCTTCCCTCCCCTCCCTCCTTCCCTCTTCTCTTTCCTTCTTTCTTTCAGATTTATTTATTTGAGAGAGGGAGAGAGAGCTGGGGGAGGGGCAGAGGGAGCTGGAGGGAAGCGACTCCCTGATGATTGCTGAGCTCAACAGGTGGCAGGGCTGGATCCTCAGGACCCTGAGATTGTGACTTGAGTGGAAACCAAGAGTCAGATGCCCAGCTGACTGAGCCACTCAGGCCCCCCCCCCAGTCCATTTTCATTACTTTCTGCTGCTTTTCTGTGTTCCTCTCTGCATTTGTGTCTGTTTTTAAAGCCCCCCTGAAGACCTATTGAGATTTCTTATATTCGAACAAAGAAAATCTTAAGTAGATTTTGTGACAGATGGTTATCAAAACATCCTGTCAATGCTATTTTAGTATTAAATATTTTACTATTTATTAAGCTTGGTATGTAGGATTTCTGGTGCTTCTACAAAGACGTGATGAAAAGACCTCCAACAGAACTCATGTGATCAGCTAATGTGCACATTTATGCGTGTGCAGTACATGGACTGTCATCAACAGCAACACTAATCTGCTTTATATCCATACAAAATAACGAGTAAAAAATACGGCGCGAAGCTTATGGGCAAGCAGCATCATTTATATAAAAAATACCGTACCTTTTTCATGCTTGAAGGTATGAGTTGTCCCCTGGCCTAAGTTTCTTTCTTTTTTATTTTTTTTAAAGATTTTATTTATTTATTTGAGTGAAAATGAAAGAGAGCATGAGAGTGGGAGGGTCAGAGAGAGAAGCAGACTCCCTATTGAGCAGGGAGCCTGATGCGGGGCTCGATCCTGGGACTCCAGGATCATTACCTGAGCTGAAGGCAGAGGCTCAATTGACTGAGCCACCCAGGCGTCCCCTGGCCTAAGTTTTTTAGCAGAAACAACACAGAAAGTGCGTTTTGGGCTCCAGAAGACCTTTTCCTCCCAGATGTCCAAGTGTAGATTTCCCTCACGTCCCCTGTGGCCTTGTGGCTGCCCGGGCAGCATCGTGTCTTCTGTCCAGGCCCAGAGCGGGTCCGGCAGGCTCGGCCACCAGGAGGTGAGGGCTGCCTCTGCTCCCCCACGCCAGGGGTCTCCTGTACCAGCCCCACAGCCAGACCCTGCCCGCTGCCTGAGTTTTGCACCCTTCACACCGAGACTGGTGTGGACGCTTTTAAATGGTTGGGAGAAAAACATCAGACGAATGTTTCCCAACATGGGGAAATACGAAATCATGTTCATAAGATGTCCAGTGTTGTCAGTGAAAATTTGGGAGAGGTTTTTTTTTTCTTGTTACGTAACCTTTGCACTGGGGAACAGGTGTGATGTCTGTGGGCCTTTTGGCCAGAAGCCCACCGTGTTTCCTGCCGAGCCCTTTCCAGAAATAGTCCTCCAACCCCAACTCATAGAATTAGACCTTTCAAACAGACGTCAGAGATCGTGCGTCCCAAGCTCCTATAAAAGCCACTCACATTCTTACATTCCGTGAGTCAGAATAAGGGGAATTGCTCACTTCCCTCTGTTCCGCGCATCGCCCCCTGGACGCAGAGCTCCCTCGTGCCTGGGGCTCACCGTGCAGAATTCTTGCGGTTTCTCCAGCTGCCTGTAGTTTGTGAGCGCGTGTGCGGGGGTCCGGCAGCACTTGGGCACCTCATGGTCTGTATTTGCTAATGTGCAACAGCTAGTTCGCTTTGGAATTTTGGAGAAAAAGAGCACTGCAGTGGCTCGCCTCTGCTCAGGTCCTAAGAGCAGCGTGAAGGGTGCTTTCATTTTCTTGGAGCTTTCTAGGCAGGGGAGAACGCCCCGGTGATTGGCAGAGACCCATCAAATGGTGCTCCCAGAAGGCAGGGCAAAGGGGACAGATATGGCACGTTCCCTCACTGTGCCCGGCCTGGACTAGAGCTCGCGGGAATCACACAGAGCCCCCTTCACTTCTGAAGATCGCAGTCACTTTCAAATGGGGCTGCAGGACTGTGGTCCCAGAAATAGTCCTCTTGGGTTCGGCCCTGGGGTGCTGTGCCCTCATCAGAGGGAGAAAGAGTCACTTAGACAAAAGCGTGAAAGTCCTTTTTGGAGGTGTAGTGCAAAAGAGAAATGAGAGCTTTGATGTAGACTCTGTTTGCAGCAATCCAGTTGATTCTTTGTCCACAAGCCAAATGAAAATAAACAGTAATTTAGAGGCAGTATTTATGGAAGCTAGAAAAGTGTCGGTCAGCGGGGAAGATGGAATCTGGGTTAATGCGTGACCACCTCCTGAGCTTTTCCTCCCTGATTGCGGGCTTCGGTGTAAAGCTAATGAAAGGAAGCAGTTTCGGGTTTTGTTAGGCTCTTCAAAATCATCTTGGTAAAATATGGACTTTTTTTTTTGGCATGGAAAAACAGATTTTTTTTCGTAAGAGCTTATAGTTGAGTCGTTTTAATGGAATGTAGGTCAGAAAAGTGTAATGCAGAATTTACTGCATTTTAAAGACCTCTCAAAGAAGATAATTCTGGTTGTAATGCACAGTAATCTGGGCAAGCAGATTGTTCTTGTGTCAAGGTCTGTGTTTGCCTTAAAAGTGTCAGGCCACACTCCGTCTGGGGACTGTGGGTAGCTCCGCGGGTAGCTCCGAGCCGCGAGTCTCACCTGGGGGCCGTTGTGTTCTCCGGGGGCCATGTGGCAGTGTCTGGGGACACTGTGTTTGTCACAGCTGGAGAGGGAGGGCACCGTTCCGGACATCTCACGGGGAGGGACTCAGCGGTGTTGCTGGGCGTCCTAGAGAGCACATGACAGCCGCCACCCCAAAGAGTGACCTGGCCCCAGACGTGAGTAGTGCCAAGGTTTAAACACTCTGGACTGAAAAATAGGGTCTTAGGGCCTCATTTCTTAAGTTTTGAAATGTAAAATATGTACGTAGACACACATAAGCATACATGTGTGCACATGGGACACTGCTTACTGCACACATGACGTGTGCCATGGGATGACGGGTCCCCTGGTATCCACCTTTGCCCAGGGTATGTGATTTTGGGGTCACTGTTGCGCATACCACATTGATGATGTTGGTGACAATGATATTAAGACCACAGGGCTTCTGTTCTGTCCAAGGGTCCAAAGTAGAGTGGATTTCATATTTTCATAATGTACTTTATGATGTTCTAATTTTTAGTTTTTTTAAAGACAGTGCAAGTAGGGGGAGGGGCAGAAGGAAAAGCAGACTCCCTGTCGAGTAGGGAACCCGATATGGGGCTCAGTGCCAGGACTCCGGGATCATGACCTGAGCCGAAGGCAGACTTGTAACCAACCGAGCTACCCAGGTGCCCCTACAATGCCGTGTATCAACAAAACTTTTTGGTGTACGTGTATATCGTTATGTTCTAAGGTTTCCCTTTTCAGCTTCCTGCTACAGCAGCAGTGATGGCTAAAACAATGGGGACTCCTCTGCAAACATAGAGCCCCCTGTAAACATGGGGGAAGAAATGCATTGGGTTTCCAGGCTTTTGCGGAGAGGCGCTCTGTGTATATTGAGCTCTGGGAAGGGAGGCCAGGAAAAGAGAGTAGGGATTCCTGGTGCAGCTGCTTCCTGAGCACATTCCAGCAGGCCCTCAGCAGCTGCTGCAGGGGAGAGCACAGTTTCCCTCCTGAGAACCTGAGAGCTGGTCAGGGGGCTGGCGAGTACCCGTGGCCCCCGCTGCTGGGGGGGCAGAGCTGCGAGGAAGGTATGCCTGTCAGTGGATCCCCGGTGAGGACCCGCTGGACATGTGGGCGCCAGGCCCTCAGATGAGGGAGGAGGTGAGGCGTGTAGTGTCCAGGAAGAGGCGGGGCCCCGCGTGGGCAGGACTATGTCCTGCATAGCTTGGCCCCGCTTGCTCACGAGTCTTCAAACCGAACTCCATCTGGGCCCGTAAATCTTGTGGTCGCATTTCTTCTGCTTTGAGATCATATGTTTCTAGTTTGGTGCTTTAGGGAAAAGGGGGTGGAGGTGTTTGAGGACTGAGATGATGCTGTAGGCTTTGGGGAGGCTGTGGGGATGGCCTTTCTGGGCAGCAGAAGGGAGACAGTGGTCTGGAATTCAGATACCAGCCTTCGTGCTGTGCAGCTCCGTGGTCTTGGGAGGATCATCCGGGCTCTGTCTGTGCTTTGGGGGTAGCCGTGCATGTGGGTCTTAAATAAAGTAAGATGTCAGTGTTCGTGTGCCTTCTGAGGTCAAGCTCGTGGGAGGCAGAGCTGGCCAGACTTGCACCCACCTCTGCCTCTGGGTATCAGGCCCACCGAAACTCCTGAGTGTGTGAGGCAGAGCGCACATGTGCCCGTCCCCTGGACCCCAACTGTCTACCAAAGAATGGCTGTCACTGCTGGTCAGAGTCATAAAACAGCACTTCCGTCTCTGGCCCATTTCTGCTGCCATCAGCTCACGCTAGATGGTGTTTCGTAGACTCTGGGCGCTCTTCCCATTTCTCAAGATGGTCCTCGAAGGTTGTGGCAGACCAAGCGGTGGTCCTCGAAAGGTAGTCCCTGTCCTAGTCCTGGAACCTAGAACTATGTCTCCAGGATCTTGAGATGGGGTGATCATCCCATGAGGCCACGGTCCTCCCAGAGGTACTTCTCCATGGAGGGGAGCAGTGGGAGGGTCAGAAACAGGGGAAGTGTGTCCACTGAAGCAGCGGTCAGAGGGATGGGGGCCCACGGACTGCGGGATGCCGGCCGCCTCTAGAAGCTGGACCTGGGAAGGATGTGTATTCTGCTGTGGAGCCTCCAGAAGGAACCTGTCCCTCTGACCCCCTTTAGACCTCTTGCCTCCAAAACCCGGAGAACAAATCTGTGTGGCTTAAAGCAATTAAGTTTATGCGGATTTGTTAACAACAGTCATGGGAAGCTCATATCATGTTGGGGTGACAATCCGGAGGTGAACATGCTGGGACCAGGGCGTCCAGCCAAGAAGGGGCAGCAGATCAGGGGCCAGGACTTCCACTGGCTCCTCGACCGCCTCTTCTTCCTCTCAGTGAAAAAGCACAGCCCGGCAGTGAGATGGGTCAGCTGTGGACTGTCCTTCCCATTGACCCTACTGGTGTGACGTACGCTGCCGAGATTGACCAGGTTGGAATAGATTCTTGGGAAGAACCTGGGAAAACAGTAACGGCTCTCCACAGTGATATTAGAGTGCGGGTTTTTCTGAGATAGAAGCATATACTCACAGAAACACGCTGCAATCGAAGTGGGTGACTTACAGACATCTGTATGGCACTGCTGAACTTCACGCTTGCCTGGAAAACTCAGATCAGGCTTGGCAGCTGTTGGGCAGTTTTTAAAATATATTTTACTGTTTTTCTTGAAGCTTTTGTCATGTGTCACAACAGAAAATTTAATTTCTTAATGTACTTCTCTTGAGTTTGAAATCCACTTAAACTAGGGCTCAATTCAGGTGTTTGTATTCCTGACTCCTAACAAGCAGATATTCTAGTGAATTTCATCTTCTGGATTCTGTTGTGACTATAATAAGAGGCGTTTTATGTGTTGTGGTTTTTATCACAAAGCAGCTAAAAATCATGTATAAAGGGGACCTGATTCAATAAAATTTATTCAGATGTAATTTGAATCAGAAAACCCTTTTATATTCCTCTTACCAAGGCAAATCATGCAATTAGGCTTTTGACATTAGAGGAAGTGGCACTATTTAAAATCCTTTATATCAGAGCAAATGGAGTTTCCATTTTTTTAAACATTGAAAGTTGTCTAGTTTTTTGGTCATATTGTAGCAGTACTTTTTTTTAGTATTTATACACACATACGTAGATAATCTTTGCTTTAAGGATCTCAGAGATCTTTTAAAAAACAGTTTTACCGAGGCATAATTTACATAACCACAAAATTCACCTATTGTTTACAATTCAGTGATTTTAGTAAATTCATAGAGTTGTGGGTGCCTGGGTGGCTCAGTGGGTTAAAGCCTCTGCCTTCGGCTCGGGTCATGATCTTAGGGTCCCGGGATCCAGGCCCGCATTGGGCTCTCTGCTCCGCAGGGAGCCTGCTTCCTCCTCTCTTTCTGTCTGCCTCTCTGCCTACTTGTGATCTCTGTCTCTGTCAAATAGATAAATGAAATCTTTAAAAAAAATCCAGAGAGTTGTGCAGATATTATTACAATACAGTTTTAAAACATTATCAGCCCCCAAAAGCACCCTGTGCCCATGGACAGTCCTCCCCTCCCTGCCAAGCCCTACAGCCACTGATCTTTGTGTCCCCGTGGATTGGGCTATTCTGGGCATTTCAGATAAATGGAATCCTGCAGTATTATCTGTTGTGTCATCTCTTTTCATTTAGTGTAGTGCTTTCAAAGTTCATCTGTGCTGTAGCATGAGTCAGTTTTTCACTCTTTTTTTATTGTCGAGCAATGCTTTCGTTATAAATAGGCCATATTTTGCTTGTCTGTTCGTCATTTGATGGACATGTGGGCTGTTAGGAATAAGCTGCCGTGAATGTTCAGTTGTTTACAGGTTGGGTTTTTTTTTTTTTTTTTTTGATGAGCCTGTGTTTCTTTTCTCTTGGGTGTATTCCTTAGAGCGGAATTGCTTGGCCATATGAATTCTGTGTTAAACTTTTTGAGAAGCTGCCGGACTGTTTTCCACAATGGCTGCTAGAGTTTCCGGTCGCACCCCTGCTGCGTGAGCATTCCAGTTTTTCCATATCCTCACCAGCGCTTGTTATCATTCCTCAAAGAAATTTTTGAGCTGCTCTTAGAAGGCCTACAGTGTCACCTGTTGGGTAACCAGGAAATTAGGAATTTTCATTACCTCCTTCAGAGACCACACACTCCTTAAAGGAAGGAACTGGACTGGTCCTCTGCATGTGTGCCTTGCAGCAAGCCTCTCCTAAAGGTTGGTCTCAGTGGCTGAGACAACAAAAGGAGTTAATGAATGGCTCCCAACAGAGGAAGGAATCATGGGGTCCGTGGAGCCAGGGCTTGGGCCCAGAAGATGAGTGCAGACCATTGAGTGCCCGTTCCGTGCCATTTATCCCAGGATTTAAGTTCCCAGACGGAGTGACGCTGTTTTTGGAGTCGTTAACCTTCGCTGTGTACTTCTGAAGACTTTACTGGAAGATGTGCTGGCATTTTTCAGGGTCACACCGAAGTTTGAAGTGTTTGGAGTGAAGGCAGGTTTTCACACTGAAGCTCTAACGGAGGGGACGGTGCAGTACCACCACGGTGGGTTCCACAGCCTCCCATGGGAGGCGCTGCAGAGACCTCACTTGATTGTAATGGAAACGCTCTGAGATCTAGAACTCTCTCTCTCTTTCTTTTTAAAAAAGATTTTATTGATTTATTTGAGAGCGAGAGAGCCTAAGCAGGTGGAGGGGCAGAGGGAGAGGGAGAAGCAGATTCCTTGCTGAGCCCAGAGCTGGATGAGCTGCTCAAGCCTGGGACCCCGGAATCATGACCGGAGCTGAGCCACCCAGGTGCCCCTAGAGTTGTCTCCTGCAGCAATTACAAGGTGTACAGTCAGCTGTCTAATACAGAGTGCTAAGTGCTGTAAAAGAGGATGAGTATGGCAGAGTGGGAACTCAGTGACAAGGAAAAGAGTGTATGAGTTTCCTATTGCTGCTGTAACAAGTGACACAAACTGTGGCTGCAGACAACACAAACGTGGTATCTTATGGTTCTGGAGGTCACGCATCCAAAGTGGGTCTTACTGGACCGAAATTGAAGTATCTGTGGGACCACATGGCTTTCTGGAGCTTCTAGGGGAAATTTTTTTGTTTTTTGCCTCCGATCCTTGGCTCATGACTCCCTCCTTCATCTTCAAAGCCAACAACACTTGAGGTTTCCTCACCTTCCATCACTATGGTAGATTGTTTTGCAACCTTCTTCCCCATTTCGTGGAGTTCCCTGATTACCCTGGGTGTGCTTGTGTAGTACAGAATACAGTGTTTATTTAAGCTGAGATTAGCAACCTGAATTCCATCAGCAAACTGTATTCCCCCGTGTCGTGTAATCAGTATGTTCACAGGTTTTGGAGTTTAGGCTGTGCACAACCTGGGGGGGGGGGGCTTGCTCTGCTTGCTTTAAGAGGCATCTGCTTACAGTATTGGGGTCACTTATTCTTGTGGTAGTATTTGTCCCAGTCCCTGCTTTTCTAGCTGTGGAGAAACCAGCATGTCAGGCAAGCAGTATAAGGAGCTTGGCTTTGTTTTCTGAAGCGGTGCAATCATCCATGACATATTTTTGAGTAATGAGATACATCAGCCCTCTGCTTTAGGAAGATTCATGTGGTTTTGTGGATTTGCAGGGGGAGAGATCAGGAGGAGGGAAGTTGTATGCGAACATTCAGAAGCCAAGCCCCCAAGTAGAGGAGCGGCACTGAACTTGGAGAGAGGCAATGTCAGAGACTCCATAGAGTCGATCAGATGGCTTGGCCTCTGACTCAGGGGCTGTTGGGAGGGGAATGGCAGAGACAAAGGAATGAGTCTATGGTGGGAGCAGCAGAGTGGGCCTGGGAGTGAACGGTAACAAAGGATGGGTCACAGACATAGTAACGTGAGGCTGGAAAGAAAGTGAAGATTGCGTTTGAAATAGTGACCTTCAGATGATGGACAGGGACCCACCTGGAGGTTGGAAGTAGGCAGAAGAAATATTGCCTTGAAATAGAGCTTTAGAATTACCTACTCAAAGTCTTAAGAAAAAAAAAAAAAGCTGGAGGGGTGTCAGGGAGGCCCAGTTGGTTAAGTATCTGTCTTTGGCCTGGGTCATGATCTCAGGGTTCTGGGATCAAGTCCCACATCAGGCTCCCCACTCTGCAGGGAGTCTGCTTCTCACCACCATTTGTTCTCTCAAATAAATAAAATCTTAAAAAAAAAAAAAAAAAAAAAGAATTACCTGCAAAGAGGGCTGCCATCTTGGATGGTATTACAAGGGAACAAAGCTAGAGGGAAAAGATACAAGAACAGAGTGTTGGGGGTTGCCCGGGTGGCTCAGTCCTTAAGCGGCTGCCTTTGGCTCAAGTCCTGATCCCAGAGTCTCCCCTGCTCAGCCGGAAGCCTGCTTCTCTCTCTCTCCCTCTCTCACTCCCCCTGCTTGTGTTCCTTCTCTAGCTGTGTTTCTCTCTGTCAGATAAATAAATAAAAATCTTAAAAAAACAAAACAGAGTGTTGGGGAAATGCTAACGTTTAACAGATGAGATGATGAAGAACCAGAGAAACAACTCTTCTGAGGACGAGTAGTTATGAAAGGGAAAGAGGTTGACTTATTCAACACTCATTTATTGGGTGACTGCAACTTGCCGCTGAAACACTAAAACAGTTGCAGCCTGTCTTGGTCACTCGGGCCCCACGCACCTGGGTGTGTGGCTATATGAGCCAGTGAGGGAGGAAGAGTAATGCTGAGTGTTCCTGAGGAATGGGTGAAGTGTGGTCCTCAGGCTTGTTGAGTTGGTTGATGTTATTTCAAGATAGCAGATGGAGGAAGGAAGCTTCCTTTCGTGATTCCTGTATGCAGGCATTCAGAAGCCAAGCCACCAAGTAGAGGTTCTAACCAACGGCCCTTCCCACCCACTTTGGCATGTTAGGACCTCCAGATTTAATAAGTTCCTGTTTCTTGAGACAGTCTGGGACTTTGGCATTCCTAATTTGTCGTTCTGGAGCCTCGGCCATCTCTGTTGCTGACTTGTCTCTATCTTGGGTCGCCCCGTCCACATGGGGACCCTGGGGAGAGTGCAAGGTAGCACCGTCATAATTACCTTGAGACAACAGGGATTAACCAGCATAGCCCTGAGCACAAAGACAGGTGAATATGTTGCTGTGCTAAAATAAGTCCTACGTAACTAATTTCCTAAAATTCTCTAATTTGTGAGAAAGTGTTAATGCCAGATGTTTTGTGATTATTTCCCAGTTCGCAGGGAAGTGTGTTGGTACACCCTCACTGTGGGCATTGCTTACGGGATGTCTACCCCGTGCTGCTGGATGCACAAATAATCGGGATGGTGTTGTTGAACGACTGCTGTGAGGCATTTCTTCCTTAAATATTAGGTAATAAGAGTACGGCTTTCTCTTTTTACGTAGGTGGCCCAAAGTTTTTTTGACACCTAAATGGTTCTCCTTATTTATGGAGGAATTGCTTAAAATAGAAAGGAGTTGAATGCAATGGGGACAGAAGTTTATTTAGCCCTTAGAGTGAGTTACTAGGCAACTGTTTAAAATATTATACAAATGATATATTTATTGGCATTGAAACATGTTTACAAGATACTGTAGCATGTTGCCGTGACCCCGGGAGACCCGCAGTTGGGACTCTGAGCGCATCTGAGAGGTATCCTTGGAGTCCTGCGGGCTGCGGGGAGGTGAGCGCGCCACCGCCGTGTTGTCGATCCACGCACACTTGACTCATTTACCGTGCTTCTGAGATGTGCGATTATGTTAAGTAGCTGGATGACACACGTCCTGGACCCCACTTACTGAGAATGGAGAGTTGTACGGGGCCCACAGTTCCGCCTCTGGGGTGCATGGGAGAAATTGTGCCCATGTATCCACTCTAGAAGCTGTGCTTTTAGTTCTCTTTTTCACTTTTTGGATACGAGCATCTACTCCTATTTGTTTCTTTGAATAGATGGCTAGGAAACTCAATATCTGAGTTTAGTTCCCTTGCAGCTAAGAGTTGTGTCTTTGCATATGGTCCTCCACTCCGGCTCCCGCTCATCCTTGGTGCCATCACCTTCCGTTTGCCCTGGTTTCCCCAGCTCATTATTTTATTGTGGATTGTGTGTGTGTGTGTGTGTGTGTGTGTGTGTGTGTGTGTGTGTGTGTATGTTTGGAATCCACTTCCAAGTTCTTTTTCCTTTTTCCTGGTGGAGGATGACTGTGTATTTTAGTGAATGAGTACAGTGTGGTTTCTTGGAGGTTGTTGGCTCACAGTAGCTTTTGAATTCTCGTGTGTTAGCGGCATCTTATTTTAATCTGGCTGCTTCCTGCTGAAGTACATCAGGACCGAGTATATTTCTAAATTTAGTATGATGGAGACTCGGGCAAAAGCAGCTGGGGAGCAGACCCTAGGTGAAGCTTTCTAGGTCTTTCTAGTCTGAAAATCAAAATTTTGTCAAATCACTGTATGAAAGAAAGATTCATAACAGTTAGCAATGCTCGAGTCATTGAATTTTTCTGGGTGGGGGGAAGCTCACACCATTAAAAAAATAGGGTCTTTAGCTTGAAGGTACATCAAATGGAGCAGAAATTCTTTTTCTGTCTCTGCCAGTGTGGTGATCAGTTTCCTGTACACTCCATGGGAAACGGGACCTTGGAGCCCTGAATAGGCTTCCTAACTTGTTGAAAAGCAGGAAGTGAAAATGAGGTTACGGAAGTGAAACTTCTTAAATGTCTCCCACTAAACAAGTGTAAAGAATTCGCGCAGAGGGGCGCCTGGGTGGCTCAGTCGGTTAAGCGCCTGATCCCTGATTTCTGCTCGGGTCATGAGTAGGATCGTGAGATCAAGTCCCGCCTGTGTACACTCCCTCTCTTTCTCACAAAGAAAGAAATAAATCTTAGGGAAAAAAAAAGCAGTTAGTATAGAAAGAATAGCTGTTTGCCGATTTATGGGGAGGAGAGACTGGGAACGACTCCTTGGGATCGGTTCTGAGCTTCAGCTGCTCTCTGTGAATAATAGTGAATACTGACCGCCTCTGATGGCTGGCGCTGTGCTGTGTAACCGATCAGAGGTCGAGGCCTAGACCACACATCTCCTTAGTGACCGGGCTGTGAGCTGATTGCCTCACCTGTGGACCATAGGGACAAGAGCACTTTGGCCAGTCCTTGCCCAGTGTCCACCATGGGCCAGGGAGGGTACTCTGCTCTTCACACAGAGGCATGGTGGCGTGTCCTCCTGATGTCGTCGTGAGGGCCCGGTTAGTCACCCCGCTGCACCGAGGCAGACCGGAGGCATGAGGATTCCCAGCCCAGGTTACACACAGCTGGGAGAGGCTGTCTGGTGGCCCCAGCGTCCGCATCCGTGCTCCCAGCTGCCAGGCTCCGTGCTCACTGTGGAACCAGAGGAGCGTGTCTGAGGGGTCAGGCGTGGGTTCCCGGGGGAGCTTGCGGAGAGGCAGGCGTGGACGGGTGACAAGGAGATGGTAATGATGAGGCAGTTCTTGGCCATGTGGCCTCTTTCAAAGGGTGCAGGGCTGGGGAATGTGAATGCTTGTGCGTAGCCTGGGCAAAGGTTGAGGGTCAGGTGTTCTTTTTGGGGTGCTTGTAGTAGGGGCTGACCTATATGTTGGAGGATGTGTCCTAGCACCCCAGGGCTCTACCTACCACCTGCTAGGAACACTCCCCTAGTTGTGGCATCCTAAAATGTCTCTTGCGGGAGGGTACAGTCACCCCCAATTGGGAACCGCTGTTCTAAACACTTGGGGGCAGGAATCACCCCCAGTATTAACTACAACAGAATTCCCAGTGGCCCCCTTCCCCCAGCTGTTGAATTTCACACCTTAAAAAAATTCCAGGGGTGCCTGGCTGCCTCAGTTGAATGAGCATGTTTCATCCTGGGGCTGTGACTTGAAGCCCCATGTTGGCTGTAGAGATTACTTAAATAAAAACTTAAAAAAAAAAAAATCCATTTTTGGAAAAGCCTGGAGTTTAAAAGTCATTTCGAAGGCATCTGTTTCCAAATGGGTGTGGATTAGAAAGTTGGATATTTGGGAGTTTGCCTTTCCAAGAGTTCTTCAACTTCTTTCAGTGTAGGGAAACCGCCGTGTGTTTGTGTAAGACTGTTGGGTGTTTTTAGTCTTAGTTTTTCATTTGAATTTTTATTCAGGACATCTTCCTGATGTTGTGAACGAGGAGGTGATATGCTTGGTGAGAGGAAGAGGGGGGTATGTGTCTTAGTACTTAGTTCTTCAGTTAGCTCATCATTGACATTGGTGTCCCAAATGTTGAGGTGTTTATGGAAGCAAATAATTGAATTTGTTTTGCAAAAGGGATTTGCTTGCAGCACTGCTAACTGAAACTGAAGACGGCATCGGGGACCTTTCCAGGTGAGCGGGGGGAGAGCATGTATTTGGCAAAGGATAGAAACTGCAGAGTGAACACCAGGACCATATGGTGTCCAGAAACTTTTATCATAATTTCAGCGAATAGGTAATGTGCTTGACAATTACATTTAAAATTATGCTTAATGCTCACTGCAAAATGTGGAGACAGTGCTCTGGGAGACGAGGAAGAGATCAATTGGGATTCTGTTCTACCTCACGATGCACTCTGTCATCTATAAACAAAGACCTGATTAGAGTCACGTGAGGATTATCTGCACATAGTCTGGTGTTGTATCTGTGGGGAGAGACTCAAATCACTGTTGATTGACAATTTGCTGAATAGGAAAGATGTTATCCTAATACTTTAATGTGTCTTCTTTAAATGTGGTTATTTTTCTCACTAAAGATTAGTTGCACACCATTAAATAAAATTTAATTTGTCATTCTAATTTAAATAATAATGCTTAGAAACAAATATTGTACGATAGATAGCTTATTAAAATTTGCTGTGGGTTTGTTTTTTTCCCCCCATTGGTGTCAGATCTGGAGGGATTATATAATTATAAGCCCAACTGGATCATGTCATTATCTTATCTCCTATCAGATTCACGTGACCATATCTTGGTCTTTCTGTGTGGATATATCATAGTGTGAGCCAGGAGCCCGGTTTTTGTTTGTTGCGAGTGGTTGAGGGTGTGGGGTGCTGGGTAAGTGATATGTGTGTCTGACCGTATGCATTCAGGTACACTATGAGTTTAGAAGCATTGATTCTGCGGGTTATAGAAACCTGGAAATCTTGTCATTAGCATCAGAATAAATTTGAAAAGAAATCCAGTTTATATTAGCATCTTGTTTGGTTTCGTTTTTCTTTTTGAGTAGTTCAACTTTTATGCTGAACTAGTAGAACTTACAGATAAAATAAAATGTCATGTTTTGCAGCAGTGAATGGATATTAAATGACTTAATGTGAAGAATAGATAAAGAAAATGTGTTTCCCCATTGATCCTTAAATAACAAGTGATTTCCACTGAACATTTATTTCCCTATTTCCACAGTGCTAGTATGTTTCTTTCCTGAGTCGAAGAAAATGACGACTTTCTTTTGGTTTTGAGCCTGACCTTAGTTTGTTTTCAGTGCACACCTGTTTTCTTCCTGCTCTGTGGTGGGCACTGAGCTTTAAAGAAAGTGGCTCCTGGGACGCCTGAGTGGCTCAGTTAGTTGGGGGTTTCTGCCTTGGGCTCAGGTTATGGTCCGGGGTCCTGGGATCAAGTTCCGCATCGGGCTCCATGCTCGGCCAGGAGTTGGTTTCTCCCTCTGCCTGCTGCTCTCCCTGCTCGTGTGCTTTCTCTCTGACAAATAAATGAATAATAATAATAATAATAATAATAATAATAAAGACAGTGGCTCCCAGGAATTGAGATGAAACACTAGGCTCACTGGCTTTGGCTTGGGAGCACAGAACTTTTTGTAATTTTGTTTTTGTTTTTGCAGTTTTGGTTTTTGTGGTTCTGTTTTCTGTCATGGTCGTTGTTCATAGAATGTCTGGATAACAATTTGTTATGTTGGTGATATTTGTCAAATGAGATTTAAATGAGATATGAATGTTCACTGCCCTGGTGTGCCTGTTCAATTGTCCATTCCCTAGAACACCCACTGTATAGAAGTGTAGGGTCTTCAAGTTCTTAGGAGGAGGGAAACCCTAAGGAGTAAAGTCCTAGGAACTTCATTTTGAAAATAGTAGTGGTGAGGATTTAGAAATTACATTCCATTTCTTTTTTTTGAACCTCTTTCTTTTTTTTTTTTTCCCTGAACGTCTTATCATCTTAAGAATTGGTGCTTTAGGCACTGCCTCTCTCCTTTGTTGGTTTGGTTTTTTTACCCCCCGTTTGTAATAGCTTTTAGGTTCGCATTATTATGGTGACCACTGGCCACATATGAGCATATATAAGTGACTATTTACACTTAAATTAATTAAAATTAAAGAAGATTTAAAAGCCAGTTCCTAATGCTTAGTAACCACATGCAGCTAATGGATACCTTATTGGTCAGTGAAGACCTAATGCAGAAAGTTTTATTACGTAGATGAGAGATGGTTTTTCAGATTCTTGCCTGGTAGGTATTTAAGGAGGAGACACTGGAAAAAAATCTTAATTCTGAATAAGAGAGAAATTTCATACCAGGTGACTAGAACAGGGAATAAAAAGACATAAAAATTATTATGTGAAAGCTCATCATGTAATTTTGGAATATTAGACATAAAGGCAGTATCTAAGCACTGCCCTGGGTTTAAAAGTCATACAAAGAATCTGGAGTCAGAATGATGCCAGATTTCTTAACGGCAGCATTGGAAGTTGGAAAAGAGACTGAGTATAAATTCCATGCAAATAAATTTCACTTGGAGTTTCAAGTCATTCTTCTACTAGTTTGTTAACTAAGGGTAGAATGAAGATATTTGTACATATTGAGTATCAGTAAAATTTAGCTTTTATAAAATGTGTCCCATGGAAGTGAGAGAGTAAACCAAGAAAGGGGTTTGGGATCCTAGAAACAAAGAGACACAAACAAAGTATTCTCAAAATGTTGTGGTTTCAAGGTGGTATGGCTTCTCTTGCAGGCCTAATGCTGACAAGTACGGACTGGAACAGAGACAAGAAATTTCAGGTCTACTGTGTGTGTATTGGGAGATGTAGGAGTGATTGAGGGCTGAACCCATAGAGCTGACAGATCATCTGAGAATTTTGATTGTGTGAAAAATTGAATCAAAGAATTATGGATACTGCTGGAAGAATTACCAAAGGATATAAAAAAAATAAATAAAAAAGAAAACTAAGGAAGTAAAAACAGATGCAATTAGTAACCCCAGGAAAACAAAAAGGTTGCATATGCAAGGAATCATAATCATACTATATTGCTTGCTCAGCAGTGCATATTCCATTGTCCTAATAATATCTGTCAAATAGAGTTTTTTTTTTTTAAGATTTTATTTATTTATTTGACAGAGAGATCATCATAAGTAGGCAGAGAGGCAAGCAGAGAGGGAGGAGGAAGCAGGCTCCCTGCTGAGCAGAGAGCCCAATGTGGGCCTCGATCCCAGGACCCTGAGATCATGATCTGAGCCGAAAGCAGAGGCTTTAACCTACTGAGCCACCCAGGCGCCCTGTCAAATAGATATTTAACCAGAAACCATTACACTACTGGGAAAATATGGAAGGTTAGTGTAGGATTGAGGTTGGAATTTAAAAAACGAAAATCCTCACCTATGTGTGGTGAGATCTCACCTATGTTAGAAAACCAAATAAGTGATATCTAAAGCTGATAGGGAATATTATAAGGTCATTTAGAAACATGGAAGTCATCCTGAGGATCACTGCCAGTAGAGCAAGCAGTTCTGAGATTGGAAAATGGTTGCTTGGGGAAGTTGAATTGGGGATAGATGGTGCTATAAAAAGCTTGTGGGTAAAAAGAGTAGTCTTTGCCTCACCTGCATTTTACTTGTTAAAACAATGTGTGTGCGGGGCGCCTGGGTGGCCCAGAGGGTTGATCCTCTGCCTTCAGCTCAGGTCGGGATCCCAGGGTCCTGGGATCGAGCCCCACGTAAGGCTCTCTGCTCAGCAGGCAGCCTGCTACCAGCCTCTTTATCTGCCTGCCTATTTGTGATCCTTCTCTCTGTCAAATAAATAAATAAAATCTTTTAAAAAAATGTGCATGCATTACTTTGAAAAGAATACAAGTGGTTTGGAACATGAAAGAATATAGGGTGTATCTCCTGTAAAATTACAGAAATTTTAGTGATCGCCCTTGACAGGATAGATACGTGAGCCAGAAATTTTTTTGCCTAAGAAGGGCTGTGCTCTCTGCTGCATCCGTGCTACTAGATGCCAGCAGCATTCTTCCTCTAAGTCCTGACAACTAAAAATGTCTCCAGACATTGCCCAATGTCCCCTGAGAGACAGCCCCATTTGAGAACCACTGATTTAACGGATTTAAAATCTGTTATTGAATGAATCATTGCCATACATAAAAATGCTCTTCAGTATTGGTGTAATGCAGGAAAAAACAGGCTTATTGCACAGGAGTTGAACCTCAGCAAATGAAGTGTTCAGAATTCTCTCTGCTCCCTCATGCCAGGATGCGGCTTAGCCCCTGGCTCTTGGCCCGGTTAATTCAGGGCTCACTAAAAAAAGAAAGGACTCAGGAGGAAATTGTAGCTTCTCTGTTAGGCTCAGTGGCTTCTGAAAACATACTTTGGATTTTTGGCGTTGTTTTCATGATGGTACAACTTGAGTTTCTTTGGGGTGCAAATGTTAATCATTACGGCAACTTGGGGAAAATATCGCAGCCTTTGGGTAGATTTCTGTGCTCAGTTGGCTGCAGGACGGCTAGGTGCAAACAGCCCTCTTCCCTACCCCCACCCCAGGCATCCGTGCGCAAGTTCTTGATTCGGGTCCTACCCCCACCCCAGGCATCCGTGTGCAAGTTCTCGATTCGTTTTTTTTTGCAAGTGTTTTCCCTTAGAATTTACAAAGGAAGTCAACAGGAAATGGTTCCTTAGATTTTTTGATGTGGATGGAACCTCATAAATAATTTAATACCCTCATTTCACAGCTGAGGACTCTCTGATCCAGAGAGGGTTTCTTAAATAATTAACTGGGAGCAAAGTGAGGCCTGTAAATCTACCCTTCTTTTGTTCCCCTAACTTTTCTTTTTTCTTTTTTGATATAATAGTATTAAAAGTAACACTGCTGCGGCATGAAGAGGAAGGGGATAGGGCTGCGGGGTGGGCATCTGGCAAGATGGGTCTACGTTTTCACGTAGTTCGGGACTCCGAGCATCATGTGCGGGGGTCATGTGCCCTTGTACACTTAGAGAAAAAGAGAAAGATCGTTGGCTGGCTGAGCTTGGGGGCCCCTGGAGTCCTGTTCGGCGGCAGGGGGTGGGGGGTGGACTGTCTGCAGGGCCAGCTTGCCCGGTGGCCTCCTCTTCTCTCTGCTGCACAGGACACTGGACGGGGCACTCATGCTGAAGCGCGGCCCAGCGTCCTGGCCTGTGCTGCGCCCGCCCCCACTCCTGAGCTCCCTGAGAGCCTCACCTGATGTTTTTAGAAACCTCAGTGCCCTCTTGCCTCCCTTTGTTGCCTCCAGCGCCACTCAAGTTGCAGCTCCCCATCTCAGCCTTGTCGCCTGACTTCACGGGCCAATGGGAATGCTGCCGCCTCTGTGAAGCCTCTCTAGATTTCTTCTGTGTAGTGAGCATGGGCAGAGAAGACAGTGTGGTTTCTTGTCATCCTGTCAGTTGCTCTCCTCCTGTCATCTGTATTGATGGCCGTGATTTGCTCGTCGTTGGGTGATTTTCAGAGGTGTCTGTCCCGAGATGCCAGGGACACCACACCACCCTGGATCTCCTCCTACCTCTCTGCACACCGCGTCTCACTGACATCACCTCCTCTCAGTCTTTAGACCAGGGGTTCTCTGCAGGGCGCTTGTGCTCCCCAGGGGACTGCTGGTAACATCTGGGGTCAGTTTTGGTGATCACAGTGAAGGGAGCGGATGCGTGGCTTGCTATCAGCATCTAGTGTGGGGAGCTCAGGGGTGCCACTCCGTGCGCAGCCCCCACAGTGGAGGAACCTGATCCATGGCGTCAGCCATGCCCCAGGTGAGAAACCCTGCTTTGGGCATTCCCAGTCAGGCCCGTAGCTTTAGAAGATCCTCGTTACGGGAACTTGCAGACATGATTCTGCAACCGTGACCTCTCCTGATGGCTCGGACTGGAGTCCTCCACTACCTAGTCAGTAGTCCACAGGCAGCTAGGCTCTTCAAAAGTAACATGCAAAAGAAGTCGTGCTTTTCTTCTCCTCAGTCCACCTGCATGCCAGCAAATGGCACCACCTTCCAAACTTGTGCTCAAGCCCTGAAACTAGAAGTCCTGCTGGGTTCGTTCTCCTCTCCCCTTGCCATCACACACGCCCTGCCCCGGTGAGTCCTCTAGATCAGAATGTCTTAGAACCCTGTGCCCTGCACTTCTGCCGGCACTGCGGGAGTCACTGGTGGTTATCTTCTCGGGATTTTGTTCTAAGCTTGATAGGAGTCACTGAAGGTTTGTTTGTTTGTTTTAATAGTAGGATGATCAGATTTTCTTTTGTCATTACTCTGGTGCTGGGTGAAGAGTAAGGTGTAGTGGGGGCTTGTTTAGGATCAAACTCCTTTCTGTGGGCTGTGAGGCCCTCTTTGACCCAGGACCTGCTCGTACTCACTTCTTGTGCCTCAGCCTTCCTCCTTCCCTCTGGCCAAGGTGACTCTCACCACAGGACCTTTACACTTGCTGTGTCTACATTGTGGCCTCTCTCGCCCCCTTCAGATGCTCCCTTCTCAAAAAGTGCTGCCCCAGGCCCCAGAGTAAGGAAACTCCTTGCCCCTGGTCACTTTCTCTTCCACCACCGGCTGGAGTTGCGGTACTTCCATCATCTGACGTGAGCTCGCTCTGCGTCGGCTTTCTAGTTTGGGGCCCTGGCCTTCCATCACTGGGTTCCCCCACTTCTGCTTGCCGGAATGGATCGTTCCACAAGGCCAGGCACCCTGTGTCCCTACTATTGGAACTGCACCGAGCGCTGTTTGCGTTTTCTGCAAGATTGAATGAACCAGTCAGTAGAAACTTGCTGAGTTGGGTTGAATGTAGAAATACCCGTGTTTTCACTTAGGATGCTTTAGGAGGGTAGAGGAAGATGTGCTGGTAAGAGCTGAGTGCATTTTTCAGTTATTGACATTTCCCGGTGATGGGATCGTAATTGCTTATGAGATAATAAAACTTGTGATCAGATTTGTGTGCCTTAACTGGGGAACAAAGCCAAGGAGTCCGCCGTGGTGTTTGTGTACCATCTGAGTAGTGATTCTGTTGGTTTCGTCATAGCTCTGATTGAGGCATCTGCTGCCTGTGGGGTGGTTGACGGTGTACTTCAAGATGTTTCATGGCCGCTTTTGTCTTACTTCGGTTATTTTTTATTAACAGGTAACTGAAGACAGAAAACAGGTCTCGAAATAAACCCTCGAAGGAAGAAGGGATTTGCCTGCATTTGGCTCTGAGTAAGTGAAATTGCAAAATGGATTTCTTATTGTGTAATAAATATTCTGTCAACCTCTTCATATTTTCTGTGCTTAAAAAAATTAAATGTTACTGTATTGGCTCTAAGTACTGGAAATGATGATTTCTCAAGATTGCTTGTAGCAGGTAATTTTGCCAGCCAGCAAGAAAATGCCGTGTGTGTCTGCCTAAGGACTTCTTTTTTGTTCTGCTTCTGAAGTCAGAGATTTTAGGAAAGAGGAATGAGATGACTGTTAAAATCTGCATGCTTTGGAGAGAAGTAACTTTTCTGCTCTTGTTTCCTGGATGCATTTGAGGCCTTTCTCTGTCTTTCGAAGCCTGACTTATAACTAGCAACGGCTTTGACTCTGTCTGCCACGCGTCCCCGTTCCTCTTGTGTGTTCTTCCCAGTGTGTGTGCGATGGCAGGCCACCGTGTGACCACTCACGGCCCAGCCACGATCTTCCAGAACCACCTTGTTGGAGCACCCTCCTGGGCAGCCCGGCCGACCACAGTGGCCTCTGCGCACGTATTTTCCTTCATTCTGAGCTGCACCTGAGCTGTCCTTAGAGCAGATGATCCAGTCACACAGAACGGGCCTTTGGGGGCCTGGAGCTCTCCTCGTGGCTGCTGAATGGCACCCCGTTTACAGAGAGGCCGATGCCCTCTCAAATCAACAATGTCCTTTTCAGAGCACTTGGTGTGAACGGTCTTCCGTCTCTGGGCTGACCCTTCAGTCCATTAGCTCTGGAGCAGAGGGGAGTACACAGAGATGTGTGAAATGTGTCTGGTTTGTGGGGGTGAGGCATTACAGGTGCATGACATGAGGGGCGCGGCAGAAAGCCATGGCGTGAGTGGGTATCCAGGGCATGGTGTAGACATTCCCTGCTGAGGGAATTCTGAACAATGCTCTTTTAAAAATTTTTATTAATTTAAATTTTTTTTAAAGATTTTATTTATTTACCTGACAGAGAGAAACACAGCTAGAGAGGGAACCCAAGCAGGGGGAGTGAGAGAGGGAGAAGCAGGCTTCCCGCTGAGCAGGGAGCCCGATGTGGGGCTCGATCCCGGGTCTCCAGGATCATGACCTGAGGTGAAGCAGTCACCCAACCAACTGAGCCACCCAGGCGCCCCTATTTAATTTTATTTTTTAAAGGTTTTATGTTTTATTTGAGAGAGAGCGAGCACGTGTGCTCATGAGCAGGAGAAAGGCAGAGGGAGAGGGAGAAGCAGACTCCCTGCTCCGTGTGGGGCTCAGTGAGTAGGCTCGATCTGGGATTCTGGGATCGTGACGTGAGCTGGAGGCAGACACCCAAGCAGCTGAGCCACCCTGGCACCTCTGAGTTCCGAGCAAGGCTCCTAACAGCATGTGGCAGAGCAGCTGAAGAAGGCTGTGCATTCCTCATGGCAGGGAGACTGCCCACGGGTTTGGAGGTGGAGGGACTATGGACAGGTACGGAAGGAGGATGTTCTAGGAGGGGGACTGAGTCCACAGGCAAAGCCGAGGAGACAAAACAGCAACGCTTTTTAAAAAAAAAAATTATTTTATTTATTTGACAGCTAGTGGACAGGAGGAGGGGGAGCGGCAGGCAGAGGCAGAGGGAGAAGCAGAGACTCCACATGGAGCAGGGAGCCTGATGCGGGGCTCGATCCCAGGACCCCAGGATCATGACCTGAGCTGAAGGTGGCCACTTCAGCTGACTGAGCCCCCCAGGCGCCCCTCCCCTCCTATTTTAATGGGGAAAGTTGACAAAGCAGCCTGGTGGGATCAATGGGGCAGTGGGGGCGCGGGAAGGGCAAGGTCTGCGCCCTGGACATCCCGACACAGTGTTCAAAGGGGACTTTGGCTCTTCAGCATTAGAGCTGTCCTGTGTGATCGACCTGGGCGTCCCCGAGGACCGCAGGCCCGTCAGTAACGGAGGGACAATGTGAGGTGACTCTTAGAACCAACTTGCACGGGGCAGAAAGAACAGCCAGTTGTGGCAAGTTAGTCCTAAGACACGTGTGTGCCTGCTGTTGCTGTCTCTTGGTCCCGCCTTCACTGGGGCTGTTCACAGAGGGGACTGTGGGCTCAGTGGGCGTGTGCTAGGGCGTGCTCGTCGCTGCGTTCGCAGACTTGTGCACCTGCCCCTGTGGTGTGAGTCCTTCCGTCAGAGCCCCGCGTGGACCGTGGTCAGAGTAGGGTCACCCTGTGCTCCTGCCTCCCCCGTCCCCAGCAGGCACCAGTTTCCTTCCCATGTCTGCGGGTCTGCCCTTTCCCAGGTGCTCGTGGAACCGGTGTTGTCGGTCTGTGTTCTTTGTGGCTGGCGGCTGTTACTCAGCATGATGTCATCACGGTCCCTCCTGTGTGGGAGGACGCATGTGCATGTCATTTCTTTTTCTTGCCAAATGCCATTCCGTTGTAGGAGCAGGCCCCATTCTGTGTGTGTGCTCCTCAGTCAGAAAGTACCTGTGAAAGCTGCTCTTCGGAATTGCTGTCAAGATGTGCAAGAAGTGGCAGAAATAGTGCCGGGAGTCCCAGGGGCGTCCCTGTCTCTGTCCCCACCCCGGAGTGGGAGGCACTCCCGGCCTGATCGCGAGACCCTGTGCTCCCGCGAGGGGCAGATGGACGCTGGCCCTGTGGACTCAAATGCACACCTTCTCTGGATCTCAGCAGCGCTCACGTGCACTCTGTGTGCGTGTGTGCGCGTGCCCGCACGCATGTGTACAGGTGTCTCCCGCGTGCGCTCACGCAGCCCCCACCGTAATCTGACGCAGACTGTTGCATCACCAGCAGAGCCCTCGTGACACGCCCCTGGGTCCCCTTCTCCGAGTCCCGGCAGCCCCCAGGTCCTCCGTCTCTGGAGTTCTGTCACTTCACCTGCGTTACAGCAATAGGATTGTACGGCATCCGGCCTTCGGGGACTGCCTGGATTCACTCGGCCCGAAGCCCTGGAGGCCCACCCGGGGGGCAGGTGTCAGCAGCCCCCACGCTGCACTGCTGTGTGCCTGTCCCGGAGCTTACTGACCCGTCCCTCGTCAGGGTGTTCGGGGTCTTTCCAGTGGGCACTGTTAGAGGGAGCGCTGCTGTGAACATCTGTGCACAGCTTTTGCTGTGGACCCGATGCTGTCTGATGTCCCCACTTTGTTCCTCGGGTAGTCCTGTGAGGTCGGTGCGTTGTTGGGGTCCGTGGACCGGAAACGATGGCACAGCGAGGCCGTGGGGCTCCCGGGCTCCCATGCAGGAGCGGGCAGTTGGAGTGGATTCCAGCTGGTGAAAGCCCCTCTCGAGCCACCACGTTCAGAAGGGACGGCCCAGCTGCTGCGCCACTCTGCCTTCAAGACCCTGTTGATGTGTGGAGAGTGAGACCTCCTGGCCGCACGGAAGGAGCTGGATGCTGAGCCAGGCCCCTGGGGATGATGGCCTTTGTGCGCAGACACAGTTGCCACGCAAGGAGCCAAGCCCAGGCACTCGCGAGCTGTTTCCCTGTTGGGGCACTGCTGTGTATGGGGAACAGGCGGCTCAGGAGGCAACTTGCAGTTCTTTGGGGCAGCAGGGCCAGCAGGGCGGACCCGATTGCTGCACGGAGGCCAGCCTGTGCTCTCCGGGAGGAGCGCTGCAGCCCTGCTGTCTCCAGGGACTGCCTTGAAGGGGCCTGCTGGATTCCACCCGTAGCGGGTGGGGAGGAGTGAGTGAATCGAGACACTGAAGGGTGCGGTGCCCTTTGCCTCCGCGTGGCTGTTGTTTCTGGGCGATCAGAGGAAGGAGAGGCACATGGGCTCTGGTCCCAGCTCTTGTTTTCATCACCTACGCCCCGTGGGACCTCCAGAAGTTGGTTAGGGCCTCTGAGCCTCAGTCTTATCCTCTGTGAGTAGGAAGTTAATCCCTACATTGCAGTCCTTTGGTACAAGACACGGCATTGCAGAGCGTCTCGTCGAGTCCGTGGTAACCCCGCTTCTCCCTTCTGCTTCTTTTCCCCTCCTCCCCATCCACAGCCTGGAAGTGATTCAGAACCCCGAAATACCCAGTGTTTGCTTAGGGACTGTATTCTATTTGTCCAACGTAGTGGAGGGTGTGTGTGTGTGTGTGCGTGTGTGTGCGTGTGCCTTATTCTAAACACTTGCCGTCTGCTTTCTCATTTATCTCAGATTGCTGTCCTTTTTGCGCTCTAAGTCGTAGGATGGGTGACCACTTCTCAGCAATTCCTCTTTCTTCCTGCAATCCAGAACGGCCATGGGAGATCCAGGTGCTTGTGATCACAGGGAGCCCTGGTTCCCAGAAGTGGTGCATTGGAGCCTGAAGGATTGGTTCAGTGTTCTAGGACTGGACATTGTAACAGGGACGAGACAGGGACTCCGGTAGGTGTGAGCTGGGCCGTGTGCCCTGTTGGAGAGCAGCCTCTTTGCTGGCGGGGTGTGTGTGTTCATACTAACTTAGTAAAGATGGCGCCCAGAGGGATCTGACAGCTCAGAGTGCGGGGTGGGGTAGCGTGGGGGTGCTGCTGAGCTGTGTCAGCAGAAGCAGTAAAGCTTCACAGGTGACCTGGGAACCATGGCTTCTGGATTTAAAGGCGTCGGGTCCATGTGGCTAATCCGAGAGCACGGTGGCGTTGGTGATCTCCTGCTGATGGGAAGTCCTTGATGAGCGCTGTCCGAGAACACCATCCAGCTTTTTGTTCTGCCTTTCAGTTTGCAGTTCACATGTATTCAGTGTGCTTTTCTTCAAACACCATTTGTCTTCAGCCGCATGTGTAGGGGCCCAGAACACGCACGCGGAGCCCCCAGACGCGGCCTGCGGGCCATCGGGAGGGCTGCCCCCTTGTGAGAAGCTGGCCGTTCCTTTTCTCTTGAGCCCAAGCAGACTGGAGAGTGCACCCTCTCCCCAGCTATCGGACTGAAAGTCAAGTGAGTTCATGGTGCAGTTGGACTCCACCCGACATTAATTAAGTCCTTGATGAGCTAAACTCAAGAATAAACTGTTAAAATTGGTTTTAGGTTCTGGTTATGACACAGCTAGGAAGTGGCCTCAAAATGATGAAACATTTCTTTGGTTTCTGACATTTTTCGCTACTTCTGTCTCTTACAATAAATCAGAATCTGTTGTTTTCCTAATATTTGCTTTGTTTTTTTTTTTTTTTTTTTTTAAAGATTTTATTTATTTGACAGGTGAAACACAGCTAGAGAGGGAACACAAGCAGAGGGAGTGAGAAAGGGAGAAGCAGGCTTCCCGCCGAGCAGGAAGCCCGATGTGGGACTCGATCCCGGGTCTCCGGGATCATGACCTGAGCCGAAGGCAGTCGCTTAACCAACTGAGCCACCCAGGCGCCCCTAATATTTGCTTTGTAAACGTGGGTGGTTCCCAGGTAACTCTCAGTTCAGGACGTGGTTGTCAATGGGGGTGTTTCCCCCCACCCCAGGGCTACTTGGCAAAGTCTGGAGACCTATTTTGCAAGCTGCGGCGGTGCATGTGGGGAAGGGGTGCTGACGGCCAGGGGAAGGCCCGGGGAGGCTGGCAGGCACGCCCCACGGCCGCCGGTGGCCTCCCTCATGCCCTCGCACACCCGCGAGTTATCTGAACCAAATGTGGGCCACGTTGAGGGCGGCTGGTTGGGGGCGTGGCCCCCAGCTTGCATATGTAAGCTACAGCCTTCTGTCCTCGCCCACGGGAGTGACTGTCAGCCTGGTGTAGGTCTGGAGCACCGCGCCTGGTGTAGGTCTGGAGCACCGCCGCTGCGAGCTAGGCACTATGCACGTTGGGCCTCCTGCAGTGACCCCAGCGCTCAATGTCACTATAAATTTGGAACAGAATAAGGCTCTAGAACTAGGTTTCTATTCTAAATTATGATTTTCTTTGTATAAAAAAAATACAGTTTTGACAGCATGATCATATGTCTGATTCATAGGCATTTAATCAGCTTAACTTTACTAATTTATTATCTGTTAAAAATAATTTGCATAACTTGTAGTTTCTTTAATGGTCAGCGATTCTGAATGTATTAGGATAATCATGTAGTTTTTCAAGCTTCCTACCTTTATAAGACACTTGTATGCAAAATTAGTAAAATTTTTTTAGAAGAGTAATTTGGCGGGGGAGGGAGAGAGTGTGTGAGCACTGGAGGGGGATTGAGAGAAAGAAAGTCTGAGGCAGACTCCACACCCAGCAGATTCTCATGCAGAGCTCAGTCTCATGACCCTGATAATCCAAAACCCTGAGTAGGACAAAAAGAAAATTTTTAACAGAACTCCAGACACGAAGATAGTCCCCTGCAAGACTACAACGGAAATACCATGCTTTTATTTCACACCTATTTAAGTCAGATTTACAAAGGATTCCTTTTTTTTTTTTTTTTAAGGTTTTATATGATTTGACAGAGAGAGATCACAAATAGGCAGAGAGGCAGGCAGGGAGGGGGGGGAAGCAGACTCCCCGCTGAGCAGAGAGCCCCATGTGGGGCTTGATCCCAGGAACCTGAGATCATGACCTGAGCTGAAGGCAGAGGCTTAACCCTCTGAGCCACCCAGGCGCCCTAAAGGATTCCTTTTTATTGTGATAAAATATAAATAGCCTATAAATACTACCATAACCATTTTTGAGTTTCACCTCAGTGTCCTTTCACATTTTTGTGCGACTTCATGCCATCTTCCCAAGCGGAAACTCTGCCTCATTGAACACTGATCCCCACCCTCCAGCCCCCAGCACCCACCGTTCCACTTTCTGTCCCTATGGATTTGCCTATTCTAGGTATACCTCTGTAGGTGGAATCATATGATATTTATCTTTTGCATCTGGTTTATTTCACTCAGTATCCTATCTCCCAAGTTCATCCATGTGGTAGCATGTGTCACAATCTCTTTCCTTTTTGATGCTGAATCATACTCCATTCTGTGTAGAGACCACGTTCGGTTTATCTGTTCATTCATTGTTGGATGGTTGAATGGTTTTCAAAGAAATATTTTAAAGTGGGATCCCTTGTGACTGGCTTGTCACTACTGTTTACACAGAGATAGCAGAGGATCCTGGATTCTCGTGGTGAAATTGTGTTGTGTGCACACAGAGACTGCCAGACCCCGCTCCTCATGCGTGCCCTCAAGGACTGTTAACACCATAGTCTACTGTCTTAGGAACTAAGGTTGACCCTTGAATGACAGGCTTGAACTGTGCGCGTCCACGTAGGTGCAGATTTCTTCTGGTAAATATAGTACAGTTCTACAAATGTATTTTCTCCTTCATAGATTTTCTTCTTTTTTTAAAAGATTTATTTATTTTAGAGAGCGAGAGAGCATGCACAAGCCCGTGTGAGCAGGCCGAGGGCCAGAGGGAAAGACCCTCAAGCAGGCTCCCTGCTCAGTGTGGAGCCCAATGCAGGGCTCCAACTCACAACCCTGGGATCATGAGCTGAGCTGAAATCAAGAGTCGCATGCTTCGCCAACTGAGCCCCCTGGGTGCCCTTCCATATGATTTTCTTTCTTTCTTTCTTTCCTTCTCTTTCTTTCTTTCTTTCTGGGTGCCCTTCCATATGATTTTCTTTTCTTTTCTTTTCTTTTCTTTTCTCTTCTTTTCTTTTCTTTTCCTTTCTCTCTCTCTCTCTCTCTCTCTCTCTCTTTCTTTTTTTTAAGATTCTATTTATTTGACAGAGAGAAACACAGCCAGAGAGGGAACACAAGCAAGGGGAGTGAGAGAGGGAGAAGCAGAGGAGAAGCAGGCTTCCTGTCGTGCAGGGAGCCCGATGTGGGACTTGATCCCTAGTCTCCAGGATCATGACCTGAGCCAAAGGTAGTTGCTTAACCAACTGAGCCACCCAGGCACCCTCCATATGATTTTCTTACTGGCATTTTCTTTTCTCCAGCCTACTTTATTGTGAGAATACAGTATGTAATACATATCACATACTGTGCATGTGTAAATTGAGTATTTATATTGTTGATAAGGCTCCCGGTCAACAGTAGGCTGTTCATTCTGGGGCAGTCGGAAGTTTGATGCAGACTTTTAGCTGTGTGGGGGGTGGGTGTGCTGACGCCCTGAATTGTTCAAGAATCAGCTGTACTCTTCTAAGATGACCTTTATACATTTGTTCCACCTGCTTAGCTTCCAAATTAGGGGCACTGGAAATATTTAAAGCAGTCGCAGAAGCTTCCAGAAAGGCACCCCTCCTTTCCCACTTCCCACCGTGCACTCTTGCAATGAGATCTCTTTCCTGCCTCCTCCCCCCCTTGTTCGTCTCTGGCCACCCCTCTCTGTGACAGGGAACCATCCTGCACCTGTCCTTGAATGGACTTTCTTCCTCCCACCTCCTGGGGCCTCACTTCTTGCAAAAGAATAGATCTGGCTGTGTGTGTATGCTCTTTTGAGACTTTCTTTTTGCAGTCAGCACATTGAGATCTTTACATGGAAAGATTTTCGGTCATTCTGAAACGTGGTGTCCCTGCCCAGCGCCCAGCATTCCGGACGTTACCTGTTCCCGTGCTTCATCCTGATGCAGCTGCTCTCTCCCGAGGGGAGTGTCCTTTCAAGCCACCGAGTTTCTGACTGTTTACGCGTTTCTGTGGCATTTTGGTGCAAAGTAGGACAGCAGAAGTGGCATGGCTTTATGTGTTCATTTGTTCAGATGATGAGTGCTTTCTGAGCGCCGGGTGCTAGGGATGGAGCGGGACATTGTGAGGGTGGCCACAGCAAAGATTTGGTTTTTGGTTGCTTTATGGGAAAAGAGGTGGAGAGTGAGCGCCGAGCTCATTGAAGTTGTTAAAAGCCTGTTACAGAAGCTAGAGCCTGTGTAGCAATTTACCTTCCTTCACAAAGTGCTCTCGTGGCATTCCGAGTTCTTCAAAATGCAAGTCTGCTTTTTTATTTCAAACTAATGGAATAAGATACTCTCACCCACTTGTCGTTTTGTAAATCTAAAGAAAAGCTTCCTTTGTAGGGCCTGTCCTCTCAGCAGGATTTTTCTGGCTTAGACAGTGGGCTGCATTTAATCTCTATTTTGTGTTGCTGATTAATTTTAAGTATGACTTAAATTTTAATTTATGGTTTCTTTTAAAATGAATTAAATTATTGGGTGCTTGCATGATTTCATTAAAAAAACTTTCCTATCGGAAGCAGTGTATTTGACCTTTAGTATCGTCTTCGTCTGCTTTAAAGACATTTTTCTGTGTGACTCCGTGCGGTTGGGTTTACAAAATAATGGTCCCCTAAACTCCCAAATTTTAGTTTCAAATGGCACGTTTGCCACTGAGTTCTTTTCCCACTGTTTGCCTCCACAGAATATTGTCATTTTGTGCTCGGTAGCTATTTGTCTTTGTCAGAGGCTGTAGGTAGAATATTAATCTTGTATGAAATTCAGATAAGCAGGGAGCAGATGGATTCATGGCTCTGGAGGCCTCTACACTCTGCAGCTGTGGTGAGTCGTTAACTTATGAATAAAGAAACTCTGGACTGTGGCTTCCCGGGGCTGGTGTGACCCGCCGGGCACGGAATCCATCACCACGTCTGGGAGAGACAGCTTGCTGCTGTCCGTTGTGCTCTGGGCTTCCTCCCCGCCAAGAATGAGTGCTGAGTCATGTCCTCCACGCTTGAGTCTCCCGAGCTGCAGGCAGAGCCACCCCGCATCCCCGGGGGGCTGTCGGGGCCCCAGGGGCAAAAACAAGTTCCTGGGTCTGTTTGCTGTCCGGAAACTGGGGAGAGCGCCCCGTGATGCGCAGGGACGGGTGCAGGACAGGCCCAGCCCCAGCATCGAGGAGCCCCTCCCGGGCATCTTAGTCAATGCTGCCCGATAGCTCCAGTAGGACTTCATCAAGAGGATGAAAACATAACAGGGTGCACCGGGCCACGTGGGGGTTTTGGGAATGGCAGTGCCGTGACTGTTGGGGACCGGAGCTAATCGCTGGAGTGCACCACAGAATGTGCCAGATGCTTAGACACGGGGAAGTCGACTGGGTGATTTGCCTCCCAGCACCTTGGCTGGGACACACTTCATGTAGGATTACGGGGGAAGGGGCCTCGGGGGAATGGGCAGCACCTCCTTGCCCCATATGTCTCAGAGTCTCCAGCAAGAAATAAGTGTCCAGTCTAGAAAGTGCAGAAGCAGTTTTGAGAAGGTTACCCCTGGGTGGATAGAGTCAAGCACGCGAGTACCCCCAGGCCACCCTGACCCCCGCTGCGCCCCGCCGTCCTGGAGGGGAGCTGCGCCCTCTGAGCACGGCTATCATTCACACCGTGCTCGCTGGCCTGGGTGGCTTTGGCCAAACGCATATTTTTGAACAGCTGAATGGAGTCATAATTCACCTGTCATCCCATTCATTCATTCAGAGTGTCGGGTTTGACGGTGCTCACAGACTTGCGTAACCATCCCCACGATCTTAATTTCAGTACGCCAAGAAGAAACGCCGTGCTCCTTAACAGCACTCCCCAGGTCTTCCTTCACGGCCCCGGGCAACCACAGGTCTGCGTTCCGTCCCTGAGAATTTACCAGTTTGGGACATTTCGTTAAATGGAAGGAAGCAGGTGATACGTGGCCTTTTGTGACTTGCTGTTTTCCTTCACATGTCTTTGAGGCCCGACCATGTCGCAGCGTGTGTCAGTGCCGTGTTCCTTTCCAGCCAGATGATGCCACTCCGTCGTAGGGAATGAGCCCCTGCTTTCTCTCCGTTCCTCCGTGCACGACTTGGCTGTTTCTGCTGTGTGAGCATGTGAATGCTGCCAGTGTGAACAGGCCACTACCCGTTTTTAATGGGGATGCCTGCAAATGAAGATCTAGCAATGAGCCGTGCCCTATCAGAATAATATAGGAAGGTTTTCAGGATGCAGATGGACGTTTTCAAAGTTATTTTTACTGGGGCGGCACAGTCGGTTAAGTGCTGACCCTTAGTTTCTGCTCAGGTCATGATCTCAGGGTCGTGAGATCGAGTCCTGCTTCAGGCTCCACACCCACTGCAGAGTCTACTTGGATTCTCTCTCCCTCTGCCCCTCTCCCCTGCTCTGTCTCTTTCTAAAACAAATAAACCTTAAAAAAAAAGTGATTTTTATTATTTTACGTTCTACGTGAGATAAGTGTACTTTTAAACGTGTTTGGATCTTCTTGCGCCGCACGCCCCTCACGTTGGTCCTTGCTCAGATAGTCGTGCATGATTGTGCCCCCATCAGGAGTTGGGCTGGGTGTGTGTCTCCGTACTGGGGCAGGCACCAGGAGTGCCTGCTGAGGTATCACGATGAGTCTGATCATGCACGCGGCCGCACGGACCCTGCTTGGATGACTGATGATAGTAGTCAGCCGTTCTCCTTTTACCAGAGTCTGCACTTGTAGGCCAGTCTAATGTCTCCCAGGTCTACAGTTTCTTCATTGACTACGTGCACATGTAGAGTCAATGTCTTCTCGCTCGAATGGGTGTGCACTGGAAACTCATTTAAAGTCCTATGTTAATTATACTAAATTTAAAAAAAGCGACGTTAACTACTAAGGAAAATTACGAGTTTAACGTCAAGTGGTCAGTTTGTAGAAATTCCAGGTGGAGGTTTCTTTTTTTTTTTTTAACTCTTGGAATAGCATGATATTAAAAAGAGTTTTTTTCCTGTTTTCCCAAGCGTAGAACCTCAGATGTGCCTGGTGTTAGTTTAAACGTGCCCACCACTCAAGTGATTTTTCCGCTGAGGTCTTGGAGAAGCGTATGTGGGTGTTAGCACGGTGAAGAACTTGGATGACCTGGAATCCTCTACAGAACTTCCTGTGTAGGGTGCGCGCTGTTCATGCGTCTGCTGCCAGTGGGGTAGCCCTGGGCCCCAAGGGGCTCTGGATCACTGGAGAGGAGCCCCGTGGGCCTAAGAAGCTGAATTACAGGTTTTATTGAATTCTAATTTAAATTGAATTTAAGATTACATAGCTGGAGACCTGGAAGCCAGTGTGGGCTGTAACCCCTTGAGAACGGGGCGTCTCCAGTGGGTGATTCTGCTTTCGCCGCTCCTCCCTCTCCCTGGACCTCTCGCACTGTCTGGAGGCATTTTGGATCGTCCAGACTCAGGACGTTGCGGGTGGCATCCAGGGAGTGGAGAGCTGGGCTGCTGCTCTGCAGTGCCCAGGACAGTTACTGAGGGTGATTTGGACCCAAGTGTTCACAGTGCTATGGTGCAGAAACCCTGCTTCACCTTCACAAGGCTCGGTGATGCCGGAACATAGCTGCAGCCCCGTCTCACGAGTGCAGAGATGGGCTTTGCTCATGGGGTCAGGTGGGGCCAGGGCGGGGCCGGTGAGCCAGCCATCCCCCTGTGCGTGGTGTGGACGTGGAGTGTCGGGGTAGATAGAAAGTCGGTGTTCTAGGAGGCGGACCCGTAACTCGGCAGCAGTCTTATGTGCTTTGGTGGGTACTGCCTTTACTTGGTAAATGAGAGGGCAGGGAAAGCTCTCTGCCTCTGCGCCGCGTTCCCTCACATCCAGCTGAGGGAAGCCTGACCCTTAGCTCTGCACAGCCCTGCTCCCCAGCATCGCGAGAGGGGGCTGCGGTGCCCAGAGATGCCCTCCTCAAGTCAGGTTCGCGTCCTCCCCTCTCTGGGATACCAGGAAGCATTTGGGAAGGTCCTCCTCCGCAAACCAGTCTTGGCAGTGTTTGGCAAAGGCGGAAACCCTTCATTGGATAATTGCAAGGCAACTCCAGCTTCCCTTTTGGTGCTGTGATGACGTTAGTAGGAGTGCTTCCCAGCAAAGCTGTGCCCAGCGCGCACGCCAGTGGGAGGTGGTCCCCCACTTTGCCACCAAAGGGCCGTGGCTAGAGGTGGCCCCGCTGCAGAGAATCAGCGTTGTACTTAGTAAATCACACAAGTCTAAGCGTCGCAATGGAAAATCGGTGGCTGCCGGGCTGGGGCAGGCAGGAGGCAAACCCCAGAGATGGAGGGGGCTGAAACAGGTCTCTGTTGGTGGGGCGGCGTGGGCTGAGGGCTGCCGTTCACACAGGCGCCGTCCTGTGTCCGAGTACAAATGGGTCGCCTGTGATGGGATGCAGGGGCCGCCTTGGCAGGGAGATCGCCCTGGGCGTAATGGGACTTGAATTGGCCGTTTCTTTTCGGGATCCTGCAAATGGTTGCAGCGTCTGTCGTCCTGAGGAAGCTCAGATGGCTTGTTGAGCAGATAATATTGATGATTAAAAAAAAGAAAGAGTGAACCCATGATGCTTCTCTTCCCTGAAAATGATTTTTATCCTATTTTCAAAAGCCAGAGATGGAAGTAGGGCAGATGTGTCAGCAACTTGAGAAGACCGTTATGCAAGGAGTTAAATGGAAATCGTTCAGAGCCTCAGCTCTCTAGCACACCAAAGCCCCAGGGGGATTTTCCCCGATCTTATTTAATGTAAAATTCCTTGAAGCAAAGACTCAAAGGCATTACGTTATGGTTCCAGGCAGTTTATTGTGTTTTCCCCCCTAAATATTTGTGAATGTGTGAATGAGTCTGTGTGCTAACTGTGGGGAGTAAAACCACAGGCGGCGGGAGGGAGTGTTGATAAATTCTGAGCCCAGAGCGGAGGCATCCCGACAACAACGTGATGTAAGAGGCTGTAACACATCTGAAATGGCCCCCAACGCGTCCACCGTCAGGGTTCTGAGAAGCCGGCTGGAGGCATCCTAACCTGCCCTGACCTTCAATTTGGTTATGATGGGAACTTTTTGCCCCTGACTGGGAGGAGGAGAGGAGCCGATGCCCTGCTTCGAGGGCGTTGACTGTACCTCTGTGACCCACCGGCCTTCTCATTTCTTGCATGGACGCCTCCTGATGGAATTGGCATTTGGAGGGGGAATAATTAGATTGGCTCTCCGCTGGCACAGGTGAGCTGCAGGGGATTCGGAAGCATGCCCTCTTGCGAGGCTCCGGGAGGAAGTGACGGGGAAGCGGACTGCTGCAGATGGTTGTCGCTAACACAGCCCACGATGCCCTCTGCGCGTGGAGATGCTGGATCCGGTGGGTAGGTTGTGGGGATCCCCACGTGGCTACTCGTGGGGAAAATCTCTTTGTTCTCAGCGGGCCCCATGGGAGACAGAAGTGCGCACTGACGTGGATGAGAAGCGCGTGGTTTGGGGATAGAGGCCCGGCGTTCTCCCCACACGCCCACCTGGTCCTCCAGCATGGTACCCGTGCTCTGGTCCGTCCCCCACCCCACCCAGGAGAGCGGACAGGAGCACGGCGCTCTGGCTCTTGTGCGGGATCGGGAGGGCCTGCGAGGAAGTCAGGCGCGGAACACGGAAAGACAGACATGGCGGAGTGAGTCTTTACCTGGGTTCATGAAGCCAGAGCGGGCCAGGCTGGAACTGGCTCTTATGGGCATTAGCATCACATCTGTGCTCAAACCACTGGTGTTCCTCATGGTGTTAGGGTTCTCCTCACTGCTGGAAAAATGATGGCACCGTCCATCTTAAGTGCCTAGAAATTGCAACACAGTTCAGTTAAAATTTTAAAGCTCTCTTTCCTCTGAGGCCTGAAGTGGTAATTATTCAAAAGAATTTTGTTTTTTTAACCTTCGGAAGGCCATCTGAATGAGTCTGATTCAGCGTGCACACCCACAGTTCTTTTCTCTTCATCTCTTTGGTGATGGGGAGTGGTTCTCCCATTTCTTGTCCACCAGGTTAAATCAGGGTGAGGCAGAGTTCATGCTTTGCCGCAGAACGTTTCAGGGATTGGGCTCTCCAGTGAGGAGCTTTCTAGGACTCTGGTTTTTGCAGAAGGGGGATTTTGCCAGTCCCCCGTAACACTTGGCAAAGTGTCAAAAGATGCTTCTGATTGTCCACATTGGGGTGGTGCTGATGGCATCTCGTGGTGGAGACCGGGGAGGCTGCTCAGCACCCTCCCTTGCCCAGGAGGCCCCATGGCAGAGAGGGACCTCACCCCGCATGGCTGTGATACCCCGCGGGGAAGCTATGCTCTGCGGTGCCTTTCGTTGGCTCAGTGCTGCAGGAAGGGTTCTCTGTCCACAGATTGTCTCGTTGGAGAGGGCCCAGACCCTGTCCCATCCAGATGTGCAGGTCTCTGAATTCTGAAAGGAAATTGGAAATGTGAGGGTCATGTCCCAGGAAACTTACTGCCTGTGGAGCTAATGAGAGGGGCCGGAGAGCTGGTGGAGGCGGGCCTCCCAGTGCAGCTGAGTCCCGTTTTTCATTCCCTTGTTCATTTAGATTCTGCTGAGGTTTCTCTTGAAGGCTGCCGAGTCGAGGCTGCCCCTCTGATTTCATCTCTTTCCGGTGCAATTTAGGTGAAGCTGGAGCAGACTGTTCCCTGAGGAGGGATTAGGAGAATCAGGCCAGGCTTTGCTAAATATATGTATCAGGAAACTCCAGCATCTTTACAAGAGTGCAGCTAACCATTTCCCCCAGCATCGTTGGGGTGGGAGGCTGTGCAGCAAGTGGCTGCGGCTTCCCTTGGACAGATGAAGTGTTGCAAAGCTCCCCGCCCGTGCACTCCCACCCTTCATTATTGCTTCACAACTACGAGTCTGTGTTTAAAGAGAGTGCCTGTGGTAGCTTCAAAGTGGGACAACCCCCCCCCCATGTTAGGGTCCTCTCGTTGGCCGTGGCCCACATTTCATGAACAAGACTTGTGAGCTGCTTTCTCGCAGCCTTCTGACATCCCACAGCGAGCCACATTCCTGAAGTGGTCACCTTCGCAAAGGGTGATATTTTCAGCATGTGAAAATAACTTAACTTCTGTTAAGTGCTGTCGGTAGGCTGCATGTAAGAGTCCCTGTTCTCATACAGATATGCTGTCTGTCTTCCATCCTGGTGATGGTCTTCATCTGAATGAGCACAGACGCGGGGAGCTTTGTGAACTGAAGATTTATTTCAAGGGGGCGCCTGGGTGGCCCAGTGGGTTAAAACCTAAAGCTCAGGTCATGATCTCAGGGTCCTGGGATCGAGGCCCTCATCGGGCTCTCTGCTCAGCAGGGAACCTGCTTCCTTCTCTCTCTGCCTGCCTCTCTGCCTACTTGTGATCTCTCTCTGTCAAATAAATAAATAAAATCTTTAAAAAAAAAGATTTATTTCAAGAATTTTGGTGGGAAGGTTGCTTGGCGGGAAGGTTGGATGGCAGCGTGCAGTGGCAGCTTCAGTTGGTGGGGTCCCTGTGCTTTTTTTTTTGTTTTTCTTTCAAAGAGGGTAGTGAATAAAATTGAATATTAAAGCTGATTGCATTGGTTAACACAGGTGTTGCATAGGTAGTTCATTTACATGCTTGCCTTCTAGTCCTCAGTGGATACCCTCTTAGCTTGTTAATGTGGAAATCGCCAAACATACTTGAAGTGTATAGAATATTTCGTATATTACCACGTACCTGTCACTCGGTTTCAGCCACCGTCAGCATCTGTCCATCCCTATTTTGTTACTTTTTGTAGGGTAATTTAAAGCAAATCTCAGGCACCACATCGTTTTACCCACCAGTGTATCAGAATATGCCACTAATGTAGAAAGATTATATTCACACACCAGGATACCGTTCTTATCCTGGATGAGTTTCCTCTGGCCAGCGTAGTAGATAACCACAGACTGGGTGGCTTAAAATAATGGAATTTATTTTCTCACAGCTCAGGAGGTCAGAAGTCCAAAATCGGGTGTTGGAAAAGTTGCTTCTTTTTGAAGGCTCTGAGGAGGAATCTGTCCCATGCCCCTCTCCCCACCTTTGGTGGCTTCATGTGTTCTTGGCAGATGGCCCCGTCATCCAGCTTCTGCTTCTGGCCTCCTGTGGCCTTCTTCCATATGTCTTTCTCCAGATCTCTTCTTTCTTTTCAAAGATGGTAGTCGCTGTATTTACGGCCCATCCTAATTCAGGATGACCTCATCTTAATTTTAGTTCCATCTGCCAAAGACTCAATTTCCATCTGTGGTCACATTTGCAGTCCTGGAGGTCAACCTGAGTTTTGGAGACGCGGTTCGGCCCACTGCAGTGTATGCTTGTTTCTCTGACCTGCTACACTGACGTGGTCCTCGTTGACATCAGTTCCCAGAAATCTCTGCTGGGCCATGGTAGCTCCGTCATCCAAATGGTTCCCTTTGAGAGGTGCTTTTACCCAGTACCCCATCCATGCCTGGGAGGGAAGTGAGTGTGTTTTCTCAAGGTCATACTTCTTGTGAACCACGGGGCTGGGTTGGTTCCAAGTCCCAGGACACTGGTCATGGTTTGGATCGCAGGTTCATGAGAAATCTTTGCTTGAATTTTTGGAACTTAAATTATGTACTGGATAATTTTGCGTTTTAGTAAGGCCGTATAACCATTCCTTTATGTTTACTTAAGACAGTTGTTGTCACTTAAAAAATATAGAAGCCTCCCCTCCAGCCCCCGCAAATCCACGATTTTGCTTTCCACAGTTTCACTTACCCAAGTCGACTGCGCTGTAGAAGCAGATGATCTGAGAGGAGATCGGAAGGTCAGTAGTCTCTTAGTGCTGTGTCATCTACCTCAGCTCATGTCATCACAGGCATTTTGTCACCTCCCATCATCATGAGAGGGATGCATATAACACAGTAAGGTATTTTGAGAGAGAGAGACCATATTCCCATAAGTTTTACTGCAGTATATTCTTATCATTGTTCTTTTTAAATTATTGTTGTGCCCCCCCCCCCCCCCCGCCTCTTACTCTGGTTGGTCTGTGTGTGGCGCAGACCGTGTTGTGTATACGGGGCGCGGGGCTCTGCAGCTTCAGGCACCCACCGGGCTCTTGGAATGTATTCCTTGCAGATAACGGGGGAACGACTGTACTGTTTTTACATGAAGGTTTACGTCTATTTTAAGACTTCACCTAAATGTCTTTAGTGCATTTCTTTGTTTAAATACTCTTAGCCATTCTTCTCATTTGTACACTGCCCACTGAGAACCTCTGGCGGGGGCTTTCTGTGGCTTCTCCCATCGTGATTGCAAACTGGTGCTTGCAGATAAATGAATCTGCTGGGTGAGTGCGCCTACGTCTTCCTGATGGGTCGAGAATGTGTTTGTTTCTGACTTCAGGTCCCATGGATTTTTTTCTTTATTTTTCATTGTAACTTTTTTTTTTTTTTTAACTAATACACTTTATTTTTTTAAAGGCAGTTTTAGGTTTACAGAAATCATTTTTTTAAATGGACATGTTTATTGGCAATGAACTTAGCCATCAACTTTGTTATATTTATAGTGTCATTTTGAAATAGAACTTTTGCTACAGTTAGGATAAAAACTACCCCGAATTAAGCCTTGATGAGGCACGTCGTTTGGACCACTGGCAAGTAGACCGAACCCTTCCCCTTGGGGTGAGTTGTTGGGGTTCTCCTTTTGCCTGGTGAGCGGCCTGGATGCCTGCTCACACATGCGCACCCCCCTTGACGTTTTAAGTATTCTATGCGCTCGTGTTTCACTCCTCATCCATGATTGAACTCCAGAGTTCTTTTTAAAAATTGCATTTAAAACTGTTTCCTCTTGGGAGTTTTTTTTCCTTCAGAAAAGGATACAAATGAGTTAGCCCTCTGAACTATACAGTGAGCCATGTGTTAATTTTTGTGCCCATTACTCTAAAGAACCATGTTAGCTAACTTAGTATCTCTCGCCAGGTATTTTCCAGTTAGTTACTAACACGGCAGGGGTAGTGATTAATGGGGAAGAGCCCAGCAGCTAGCACCTCCGGGGCCATGTTATGAGGGTTAACCTTGCCAGGAGTAAGGCGCAGGGCACAGTGGCGCCCAGAGAAGGACCGGTATCACTTCTGTGGTCTTCCTGCCCCAAATGTTCCTAATCAAGGGTAGAATTGGACGACCCCTGACTGGGGTGCTTTCCACAAGATAACTTCTTGCGCTTGTCCAAAGCGTCTGGTTACGAGTGATGAAGGAAGGACAGCAGAGCATGATAGGGACTAACCGGGCCTAAACGTCGTTTGCTTCATTGTATCCTGTGTGTGTTGGTTCTCTCTTTGGATCATTGCTGTGTTTATATCCGATATAAACAGGGCTGGAAGCCAAGGGAAGAGTATACAGGAACACTGTATTATTTCTGCGACTTTTTATGCATTGAAACCTCTTGCAAAATAAAGAGTTTTTGTTTTAAAGAATCATTTTAGGTTTGTATATGACTATTTTCCTTGATGTCGCCATAACTTTGTGCAGTTCTGGTTCTTGCCAAAGAATATATACATCACAGTGTCACCTTCATGTGACGGGAGCAACTGAGATCTTCTTAGTTTAAAATGTGTCTGTAGGACGCGTTCCGCATTGGAATTCTCAACATTGGCTTCTTCTTTAAGAAAACTTGTTGTTTCGTGTTTCTCTCCTTAGAAGAAAGGCCACTCATGCTCAAAACATAGCATATTCTAAACGCATTTGAATTTTAAAAGATTATTCTTTTTTTTCCTTTTTTTTTTGCTTTCCGTTTTATGAGTAGGGCTGTTTGGGGGAATCTGAATGTAGGTTTTAAATCACTGCTGTTGGACCATTCTGTTGGATCTGTAGTCCAGTCTTGAGCCTCACTGAAGGGGCCCCTCTTTGCCAATCTTAGCGATCTAAAAGCAGCCAGTGGGAAGATGGGGCTGTGCCTCCCTCCGAGACTCAGCAGCCGCCCCACGTCATGGCGGGGTGTGTGTGTGTGGTGGGGAGGGGTGCTGGGGGCTGGTGAGGAGGGCGTGGTGGAAAAGCTGGGTCGGGGCCGGCAGTGGCCCAGCACGGAAGGCCCGGGACGGATGGCAGAGGCCAGGACTCTGCTGCTCGCTCCATGTGCCCTTGGCCAGACGCTCCATCCAAGTTTTAAGCCTCATTTTTGTGCTTTGTCAAAGCGTAATCTTTCCCCTGATGTCTGCATTAAATGTAATTCTCTGTGGAAAAGTGCTCAGCCCAGTTGCTGCCCCTCGAGCTGCAAACGCTGGGCGATTCGATGATGCTGTCTTCTGTCATCATGTTACAATGCAGAAGAGTCGTTGACTTGCTTGGTCTGCTGATGGTCTGCCTTTCCCAGATGCAATGCTCCGTGTTTCAGCGGACTGCTTTTCCTTGTCCCAGCTAATTGAAGCTGCCTTTTCATGTTGACATATTTAAATATTTTAAAAATAAATCTTTGTTATCCTGAAAAGGATTCATCGGAAGATGATTTGCTCCCAGCTTGCCTTGTGCTGGTTGCAGCTATGTGGTGGTGGGGGGATGGGGGTGTGCGCAGAGCAGCTGATCATCAGACATTCGGGGTGTGCTGTGCCTGGATGGGAAGCTAAGCGGCGCCTTCGGCCATGCCGGGAGTACCCCTGACCGGGCACCCTCCTGCACCGTGAGGGAGGATGCGTGGGGCTGCGCCTGCCTGCCGGAGGTCGGAGAGCAGACAGCGACGTGAGGCCAGGAGTGCCGAGGAGGATGTTTCTGGGATCCAGTGGAAGGCACTTTTCAGGAAGAGGGCAGCCCGACCTCCTAGGGTCTGTCTGGGAAATGGGCCCTTTGATGCAGGTGGGACTTGGGAAAATGCCCCGGGGCCAGGGGCTGGAACTCTGTCTGCTCCTCTATTAATGAGTAAAACAGAAGAACAGCTTTCATTTTATTTTGGAATTCTGAACTCTTTTGGATAGGAATATAAAATAAATTTTCCACAAGACGAGTGTGTCTTTTAACTGTTCATTCCCTTAAATATCTTTAAAGTTTCTGTCTGTGGATGCAGTTGTTATCTGTATTTTGCCGACTCCTCTTTCTGTGTTTTATTTCTTCCTTTGACTTGATTTCATCTTCAGCTTCTTGACGTTTATTATTACCACTTGCTCCGTCCGTAGCCTCCTCCTTCCCTCGTTCATTTCCTTGTGTCCACTTTATTCAGTGCCGAGGCTATTGGCCTTTTTTTGCCCAGCGCCTACCAGATGGCATTTAAAGAAGCAGTGCGATGTCACAGCTCCTTGTGGTATAACGGGGACTTTCTGGAGCTGGCACTTCTCACTTCCTTTGCTTGCTGATAGAGAAATCTTAAACTATAGGCCGTTTATTCTATAGCAGATCGAAGAAGCTACTAAATCATTGTAAAAATGTTCACGTATGGTCACGTAGTCTATCTGTGGTAAAATACACATTATGTTGTATGTATGTATGTATTTAAAGATTTTTCTTTTTGAGAGAGAGCGAGCGAGAGGGAGGGCACGAATAGGGTGAAGGGGCAGAGGGAAAAGCAGACTCCCTCCAGAAAGGGAGCTCTATGCGGGGCTTGATCCTGGGGCTCCGGGATCATGACCTGAGCTGAAGGCAGATGCTTAACGACTGAGCCACCCAGGCGCCTGTAGTGTGTAGTTAAGTGGCGTTCAAGTCAGTTTATTTTCTTGTGCAATCAGCCATTTCTTCCCAAAACCGTTCCATCATCCTCTCTAGAAAACCGTAGCCATTATGCAATAACTCATGCTTCCAGCGTCTCCCTGCCGACAGCCCACATAACCTCTATCTTCTGTCTCCATGAACTTGCCTATTCACGGTCCCTTATCTAAGTGAGATCCTGCAGTGTTTGTCCTTCTGTGCCCGGTGTGTCTCCTGGAGCATAACATTTTCAAGGTCTGTCCACGTTACAGCTCGTATCAAAATTCTACCCCTTGACATGGCTCCGATGTCACCGTGTGGCCATCTCGCATTTGGAAGAATGGCTGACATGCTGCCCACGTTGGGGTCTGGGGGGAGGGCGGGCACAATGCGCACAGGACTGCCCACCTGACATGTTGTCCCATGCTCCGCGGGAAGACGCTTCCCAAGTCTCCATGTAGGTTGCTTGTTTTCACACCCGACCTCTGAACAGATCAATGGGGGGATGTGGTATGTCTTCTCTTTGAAATTCTGGTAATGGGGGTGCGCCTGGGTGAGTCAGTCGGTTGAGCATCTGAGTTTTGATTTCGACTGAGGTCATAATCTCAGGTGCTGGGATCGAGCCCCATGCCCTCAGGTGCAGGCACTGTGCTCAGTGTGGAGTCTGCTTGAGAGTCTCCCTCTGATCCCCACAACCCCCCTCCCCCCCCCACATACACTGTCTCTCTCTGGAGTAAATGTATGGTGTTCTGGTGATAGGATGCCAGACCAAGTACAGTCATTCATTCATTCATTCATTCATTCATTCATTCATTCATACAGGCAGTGTTCATTGAACTTGCAGTACAAGTGGGTATCACGGCGGGTCCTGGGCTTGCATTAGCTCACTGACTCCCCTGGAACCGTCTCCTGATGTGAGTTTGTTAGCTTCACCATGCTCTCAGCCCAACTACATCCTCTTCCCTCTATCTATCATGACCTTTTCTTCTCAAGGAATTCGTACTTCTTAATTTCAGGGTAAAGGGGTTCATACTGTCTCTGTGTATCTTTTTTTAAAAAGATTTTATTTATTTATTTGACAGAGGGAAACACAGCTAGAGAGGGAACACAAGCAGGGGGAGTGAGAGAGGGGAGAAGCAGGCTTCCTGCCGAGCAGGGAGCCCGATGTGGGACTCGATCCCGGGCCTCCAGGATCATGACCTGAGCCAAAGGCAGTCGCTTAACCATCTGAGCCACCCAGGCACCCCTGTCTCTGTGTATCTTATCCAGTGCCTTTTAAACCCGCTTTTCTTTCACATGAGAACTCCCCTGCCATGAAAAAGGATGAATTTAAGAATGATTCATTGCCACCATTTGTAACTGATTTCCAAGGACGATTTTTCTGGTTTCCTGGAAGTTGTCGTTCCTTCAGCCTAAATCATCCTGTCCTTGGAGGGAAAATAAATGCACGAGTCTGCGGTGGGAAGTAGACGGGTCTCTTCTAGGTTAAGGGGATCCATAGCCAGCCCGGCTCACGTTTGCATGTCACTAGAAGAGCAGGGCGAATGGGTATGAAGGTGAGGCAAGAGGAGGTCATCATTTTTCTGTACTCTGTGTTGTAGAGAAATGGAGCACGTTGTCACACTTTAAATGGTGACAAAATAGGATGCGTGGTAACAGATGAGGGTTCAGCACATGCCTAAGAAGGGTCAGACCTTCTTGTCTTGGCACCATCCTCGGTTCTGCTTACTAACCGACAGCCAAGCCCCAGACCTCTGCTGGGGCCAAGGGATCTCTCCATGGGCTGGGCAGTGTGCACTCGGGGCTTAGTCTGGTTGCCTCTCCTAGTTGCCTCCCCCAGATGCTTTGAAAACCTTCTTCAGCACCATGCGGTGCGTTCACACGCACTCTACTGATTCAATATCCAGTCTGTTGGAAGAAGGGGTCTGGGGGGAGGGCGGGCACAGTGCCCTCCACCCCACAGTGGAAGGGGTGTTGGCTGTTCCTGCTCACCTTCTGTAATGGAAGAAGACCACCCCAGGTAGCCCCCACCTTGACGTGCCCCTGAGATCGGGAGATGTGGTGGGAAGAGGTCTGAGACCCTGTGGGGGACCACGGGAAAGGCTGGCCCTCATCTCTTCTAGGGTGGAGTCCTGGCCATCCAGGCCCAGAGGCGTGGCTTACTTTCTGCCCTCACCTGTCCTCCCCTGCCGGCAGCTGCTCCCCACCTCACACTGCCCTCCCATCCCCTTGGCCTCCAGTGCCTGTATCTCCCTGCGGCACCCAGCCCCTCTGCCTGGGCCCGTTTTCTGCCCTACCCCATCTCCTTCCGCTCCCCGTCTCCCAGCCACCGCCCTCCATCATTGCTTCCCCTCGTCCCATGCCCACACCCCACCTGGAGCTCATACCTAGAGAACCCCCCATCCCCCTGTACACACTGCTCTCCTGCACCCTGAAGAGGACATAGGCTGGTGGTGTGGAGCCCTTCCATCACCTTGACTTGCTCCCAGGAATTTCCACCAATTCCTGGGCTGGCCTTGCCCCATGGAGCAGAAAGTGCTCCCAAGTTGTGACCCTACTGGGATGGGATCATCAGGGAAATGGTTTTTAAAACAGGATGCACAACGGTTGGGGGGTGGGCTGCTGGTATGAGCTCAGTCAGTTAAGCATCACACGCCTGGTTTTGGCTCAGGTCTTGATTGCAGAACCCTGAGGTCTTGCCCCACGGCAGGCTCCATGCTGAGCACTGAGTCTGTCTGGAATCCTCTCCCTCCCTCTGCCCTCTTCTTCTCCTGCTTGCATGCATGCACGCTCACTCTCCAAAAAAACAAAAGAACCAACCCCAAAATAGGATTCAAGGGGCCGTTGGTTTACAGTTACTCCAGGAGGTGTATTTCGTAGGGTATGGCTTTCCCAAAGGTGCTCTTAACTGTGCATCTCAGATTAGGGGCCTGCAAGCCACAGAGCAAGTTAGATGGTATCTGTGAAACAGGGCCCTCTCCCAGCAGGGACCGGTCCCAGGTTGCAAGGAAGCACCTTCCAACGATTTTTGACACTCGGGCACGAGATGGCAAAAACCAGCTCTAGGTATCTTTATTTTAAAAGGAACAGAGTGGTATGTGGACACATTTTTGGGCAGAGAGTGGTGCATTTTAGTTTTGAGGATTCCTAGGAGGATAAAAAGGCAGTGATTTCATAGTGTTGCCCTCCTAGTGCTTCGTCGTAGGGAAGTTCTCTTTGGAAATAGTCCCTGTTGAAGCCGCTCTGCCTGTTCCGATGGGAGTTAGAGGAATTTCTCCATAGCCGTCTCTCTGGTGGGTGTGTAGATAGGGGCAGATCGTTTTGGAAGCTGATGTCTTAAGAATCCATGACAAATAGATTTCTGCCTCGAGGGAACCTTGCATTGGTCTTCTGTGAGTGAAGAGCTCCCAGCAGAATGCGTGTTTTGGAGCCACATCATCAAGGAAGATAGGATGCTAGTGCTGAGCTGTTCTAAGCATTTTCGTAACCCACATCCTGATTTAGGACAGAAAAGATCTTTCCTCAGAATCACTAAGTTGTGCTTGCTGGGTGATTGGATTTTCCTCTGTCCATTTATTAGCATCTACCGGCCTCCTTCCAGGCTTTCCCCTATCCCTCCAAATGCCCTAATTTGCTTTTAGTGCATCTGAGAGCTAAACCTTTAAGTCGTGATTCAAGAGGTTTCAAAACTTGGACTTCTTTTCTGACGATACTGTCGGCTCCCAGAATGGCAGGGTCCTGGCTTCAAGGATTTCCAGAGCAAAGTTACTAACCCATCAAATCCGTTCAGTGATGGTAAGATGTAGACAGAACCAAGGCCCAATGGGAATTCCCTCCCTTTGCTCCGTCTCTCACCTCTGAGTTGTTTACCCTTCTCACTCTGGTATTTGCAGAACTGTGCTTCTCTGTGAATGAGGCTATCAAACTTCTGCTTTGGAGCAGCAATCAAACTCACTCTGGGGGCCTCCTGAATAGTGAGGGGGCCTCGCGCACTGGCTGTTGGCAAGGTCTTCCGACTGGGAGCTGGGCTCTCCCTCTCGCGCTGTGACACACACACTGGTTCTCATCCCGGCCGGACTCGCTCCCACATGCGGCTGGCCGAGGCGGCCTGGGGAACCATCCAGTGCCTCCAGTGGTGACGGCGGGCTCGCCAGCAATAAGGCGAAGGCAGTGTATCACGTGCTGGTTCCCTTTGGTGACACCGTGGTGCCTAACAGCCATGCTGATAAGTGGGAACTCATTATTTCGTGTTTGAAATGTAAATACCTTTTCACCCAAATGTTAATCTTGTTTCAGTTTTTCAATTTAGAGGGTTCATATAATAAATAATTCCCTTAATAGAGTCCCTGATTGCATCGCTCCGCACGAGGATGAGTTAGGTGTCCTTCTGTCTTGCCGGCTTCTAGGAAGAGGGAGTTGGAGATGAAAGAGAATTCTTAATCATGACTTGACTCCCTAGGGCATTGTAAGAATTGAAAGCCCTCAGTGCACATGAGCACAGCTTATAAATTGAGGTTATTTTTCCTTGTATGTGCAGCGGCCCCCCGGTGCGTTGCTCACCACGCGCGTCCAGGGGTACCGGATTGTCACAGCTGAGACTCGGTCACGGTGGCCTGTGCATGCCGACGGCCGCCACACAGCTGAGGACATGCTACGGCGCCTTTGAAAGAATGCACCAAGAAGCCATGCAGTATGTGTTGGAGATGTCGTCCCTTGAGTTTGGGTAATTTTGTTTTAATTTTGAAACTGTTGACATCGGGGCTCCTGGGTGACTCAGTTGTTAGGCGTCTGCCTTTGGCTCAGGGCATGTCCGGGGATTGAGCTCCACGTTGGGCTCCCTATTTGGTGGGAAGCCTGCTTCTCCCTCTCCCACTCCTCCTGCTTGTGTTCCTTCTCTCGATGTCAAATAAATAACTAAAATCTTTAAAAAAAAAAAAAAGCTGTTTACATAAAGCTAATTCTTTTAACTTTGAGGAGAGCTAAAAATCAAATATGCAGAAACCCTGCACCTGTGGGGGTTTTTCCTCTCTAGATTTGTTGACATTTTCCCATTCACAACTAAATGAAACAAATTATTTTGTAAACAAAATCACAAGGAGACTCTGTAGCCTGTGGAAGGGAACAAAGTGTTGCATTAGTCACTGTGGGAGAACATTGCAGGCAAACGTGTGGCTTCATCATTGAACAAAAGATGGGAAGCCTTTTTCTTTTTTTTTTAAGATTTTATTTGTGAGAGAGAGAGAGAGAACACGTGCACACAAGCAGGGGCAGCTGCAGATAGGAAGCATGCTCCCCACTGAACAAGGAGCCTGATGTGGGACTGGATCCAGGACCCCGGGACCATGACCTGAGCCGAAGGCAGAGGCTTTAACGCACTGAGCCACCCAGGCGCCCCAAGATGTGAGCTCTTGAAGAAAGAAAAAAGCTTTAAAACACCGAACTAGACATGGTCTCTGTGGCTCCCTCTGTCACGTTGTTTGTGAGTAGTAGGGAAGACAAGGGATTTTTATAAGTCATTGTTCTACAAGCCGACCCTTCAAATCTCAGTAGAAAACAAGGCCTCATGGGGTGCCTGCGTGGCTCAGTCAGTTGAGCGTCTAAGCTCTTGATTTCAGCTGAGGTTGTGATCTCAGGGTCGTGCCATCCAGCCCTGCGTCGGGTTCTGTGCTGCATGTGGAGTCTGCTGCTTTCCCGCCCTTTCCTTCCACCCCTCCCCCTACTCTCTCTCTCTCTCTCTCTCTCAAATCAATAAATCTTTAAAAACAAACAAGGGGTCAAGGTCATCAGCCTAGACTAATTTTCAGCCAGGGTGGATTGAGCCCCCTAGGGGACTTTTGGCAGACTCTGGGGAGAGTTGTGGTTGTTACAAGTGGACCGGGGAGGATGCTTCTGGCCCCCAGTGGGTGGAGCCTAGGGATGGTGCTCAAAGCTACAGCGGATAGGACGGTCCCAGCACATCATTATTCCCCCAGTATATACCAGGGGCACTGATCCCCCTGTACTGGGAACAACCCAGAATGTTTGCAGACATTGGCGCACGTCCTCTGGCCCTGTAATCACCCTGGTTGGGAACCATTGCCCTAAACCCTGAGGCTCTGAGGTCGCCTGTTCAATGTTCTGCCCTCTCTTCATGGCCTCTGAAGTTTGGGGCGTGTAGGTGGCCCCTAGAAGTTGGCAGGGCTGGGGGCGGAAGTCGAACCCTGAGGTTCTCTGTCCTCGCACCCAGCGCACCACCCACGGACGCAGCCCTGGACCTCAGTCGTCGTTTCTGGAGATGCACACGCTCGCATCGAGGAGTTCACGGCGGGGTGTGTGTGTGTGTGTGTGTGCGCGCGTGCGTATTTTCTTTTAGGTGTCGTTTGAGGTCATTCACGGAGGCTGGTGGTTATGTGAA
>PITA01009890.1:0-30924 GCA_004023965.1 Spilogale gracilis
TTTTTTTGTTGAAATTCAGCTCTCTTCAGGGAACTCCCTGAAATGCGGTCACCTGGCCTTCCGCCATCTTGACCCTCTATTTCTGCTAAGTTTTAAGCATGTTATATATGTTAACTATTTTTGCCCTCACAACAAACCCAGGTTGGGGTTACAAACCTCGGGGTTCCTTGACTCACATGTGAAAAAACAGACATGAAGCCAACGATGGTACTAACAGTTTATTGCAAGCTCATGCCAAGGATTGAGGGGGATGTCCTTAGTAAGAGGGACGCCAGGCTGCTGCCAGAACTGTGACCAGGAATGTTTTCCAAAGGGCTAAAGCAGGAATGGAGCGACGTCTAAGCGCGGAGGGATGGGAAATATGCGAAGCTGGGAGAGTAGATGCTATTGACAAGATATGCTCCTTCATACGTGTATGTTTCATTTGCATGTTAAGTCTCCACCCCGGGCTTAATTTTTAGCATGATACTAGGGAAAAGTGGGTGAAAGGTTAAGGATAGAGTCCACTGTGACTCTGATTGGTCTAGTCTGATCTTTGCAGGAAGAAAAGGGTTCTAAGTTCCGCCCTGGATCTTGTTTCAAACTGCGGTTTCTGGCTTCCTGATTTCATGCAACACCTGCAGGTTGGGATAGAGAAACAGGTTATATAAAGGGGCCCAAGGTTTTCTGCAAGTTACTCTTTTGAAAAAGAGGTACCCCAGAAAAGAAAACTACAAATAGGCAGGCAAATATTCAAAAGACCTTTTATTTTAAAACAGATTGAAATTGTAAGGAGACCAGGGCCCAGAGTAACCTCATCCCAAGATATGACTGCCACTCTCACCGTGCTAGGCAAGTGCCTCAGAATGCCCATCTGTCTCATCAGAGACAGATCACAGAGACAGACATCACAACATCAAGTTTTACTCTTCTTTAACAGATGAGGAAACTGAGATACTGGAGCTTAAGTAAACTTGCTTGAGATCACATAAATAAGATGCTAAAGCCAAGATTCAACCTTAAGCAGTATTGTACTGAACGTGGGTGTTCTTATGCACTTCTCCATATCATATGATAAAGTTGTTACATGCTCTTCATACTGACATATATCTGCATGATGCTTTAGAATCAAAACTGAAAGTTATCAAATGCCCGTGAAAACCTATATATTCAACTTGTATATTTATTCATTAATATGTGCAATCATTTTAGGTAACATGTTTGTGTTAACCATTTGCTACACCCTGTAAATGCAAAAATGAAGCCACCTATTTTCTGTTCCCTAATTCTCTTCTCATATTTTCTATTATCAAGTCTAGAGGAAAAAATTAGTATTCTCCACTGTTCATACTGAATACTGAAAATATAGAATTTTACAAAAAGAACTTTTTTTCTCTAAAATTTTATTTTAGTTTATATCACAGAAAGGGTGACCACAACAGACTACACACTTATGCTTAGGTTAAAATCAAGGGTAATGACAAAGTTTCAGGGAATTGGAGAATAGATTTAATAGTTTTCATAAAATTATAGTGTAATTGGTAAAGTGTCCAAGATAAATTGTGAAAGTGGCCCTTTTTATCCCATCTTGTGAACTATAACCATAAGGTTCTTCTTCTTGGGCAGTGGATCCAGGCGGTCTTCTCCAACAATGTGCATTTCTCCTAACCTGGGTCTCCATACACAAATCCTGGGTTACTTTGATCTTGGACGGGGGCAGGGATTTCATAATGCTTGAACAAATGCAAAAATGCCATGGCTTTATAATTAAGTATAATTTTCTGGCATCACTAGGTAAAAGTTAAAGGGTTGTCTGTGTTTATCCCCACACAAACATCTACTCAAGAGATTGCTACTCAGTGACTTCTTTCCTGCACTTGGTCAATTTATGGACTGATTATACTTTACTCCAAGACTGATGGACCAGACAAAGAGAGCTAAAGTGCTATTTGTTCCATGGACAAATGAAGGAGGACCACTGCTGCAGACAGAAACGTAGACACATAAGGTCACATTATATAAGGTAAGAATTTAGTTAAGTGCTTCTTCCTTTTATACTTAGAGCTAAATTTGATCTGAATTTTCTTAGAGTTATCATGTTGTATCACCATTTCTTTTTTACCCAGAATGTATCAACTGATTCATATATTAGTTTCCATCTTGCAGTCTGTCAGATTATACTGATCAGCATTGGAAGCATGCTTGAGTCTCCTTGGAGTGCTGTGGAGGGTGATGCTCATCTAATAGACTCTTCTTATGGTATGTAGAGAGGGGCATGGGATTCTCAAGAACATAGATTGGATTACCAGATAGATTTGAGTTTAAATTCTGCTCTTATGCTTATAAGTTTTGCAGTGATTTTTTAATCTAAATTTATTTCTTCCTCTGGAAAATATTGATAATGAAGACTCTTGCCTTAAAGAATTGTTGAGCAGAACTGAGTAAGATAACTAATGAAGGCACTTAGCACAAAGTCAGGCGCCCGTTAATTAGCCGTACAAACATAAAAAATGCATGTGAATCTTTTGCATTCATAACTGGGGAACATAGAATTAGGGCCTGGATTTCTGATGTATGCATTTGCACATACCTTACTTATTCTCGTAGTTTCTCTATTCTCTGCAATGAAATCAAACAAAAATCTCTTTCTTGTCAAAGCAAAAGATTTACATTGTGTCACTGCAAATCATTCATAATTAGGCTATTATAATTCTGTCTTTAGCCTCCTAAACTGGTACTAAAATTTTCTAAGATAAGAGCTTTCAGAAAGACATCATTAGACTATTAAAGAATAAAATAAGAATGATTTTTCCCTAAATTGAAATTGGAACTTTCTATTATTTAAAAGATTCAGAAGTATAAAAAAGTGAAATTTGAGAGGCTTTGTAAACCTAAAAAACTCAGAATCAGTTCCATTTGAGGTAAGAAAGGAAATGGACTCAGAAAATGGAAGAAAAAGATACTGAATTGGTAAATTTCCATTGAAGAATGTAATAATAATGGATAATGAATGATGATTTATAATACCTTAAAAACTTATGCCATGAAACATGCATTGTAATTTGACTTTTCTTGTTAAACTATTATTTTCTACTAGGAAATGATTGGACTGGGCCCAGTTCTTAGAGATTAAAGGAAAAGACTAATGAAGAAAATAAATATGCCAGGTTATGAGAATTATGATATATTAGGAGAAAAAAGTATATTACCCCTTAAAATTGACATTTACAAACTGTTGTGCCATTTGAAAATTATTAACTTCTAAAAATATAAAGGAACATTAAATTTACCTTTGGCTAAATTGCTATTGAAGTATATGTTTTATACTCTTTAATTTCACAATTGTTCTATCATGAAATTGTCTTATTAATTCATATTAACTTTTTGTTAACCCAATTTGAATGGTTCTCTAAGGTTCATTTCTGGGATACTCTGTGAACCTAGTTTTCTAGTTTTATATTTAAATCCAAATTTCTAAACTCCTGAATCCTATAACAGAGTGTATGAACTGAGAATTTATCTTTAACATACATTTACAGGGAAATAATTTTCTTATGCCAAAATCCATTTACAAATACTATTAGTTAAAAACTGTGTCTATTTTAATTTCAAAATAATTAATTTAATTATCTTCAAAATAGAAAATGTTGGTGGCATTTCTAATTGAGAAAGAGTTTAAGAATTAACATTTGGGGTGCCATTAGAAGAATTTTACTTGTGTTCTTGAATGGGAACAGATTTCTAATGCATTATTTGTGCAGCCAACTGTAACCATTCCTTCTGTGCTTGCTCAGTCTTTTTCATCGACACTCACAGAGCTCATTTTTCAAAGTACATATTATTTTTCCCAATAAGTCAACCAAGCTCTATGGGAGCATATTATATCCTTTCATGTAGAAATAGTACAGGGAAACAATATTTAAAACTTACTGAGTGGAACTGATAAACTCTCATCACTGCTGTAGATTTATAATTATCGAGTTATGGTTGTTTTCTAAACCATGTGTTCTTTTATCCAAATATGATAGATTGTTTCAAAGTCAAACCTTTCATTACTAGGGTCTTTTTCAATACTTTTGCTTGCTGTGACAAGAGCTGGTTAGCTCAAGGAACAGCAAAACAACAACAACAACAACAACAACAACAACAAACAAAAATACTTAGAAAGTGATAGAGATTCTTGACATAGAAAGTAATGAAAATATATGGAAAAATAACAATTTTTAAATTTCCAAGAAGACTATTCTAACAAGTCCTGTGATTGGATCTGCCAGTATAACTGCCCCAAAAAGTTTGCAGGGAGTCTGATGATTCATCCTAAAAAGACAGAACTGTCCAGTGGATCCAAAATTGATTCCCTCTTTCAATCATGATCTAAATCTCTTTTCGTCATGAGATAGTGATGGCACCATACTTTGTGGTTCTAATCCTGACCACCTCAATTTCAGGCTTTGTTTTGCCTTAGCTGTTAGAAGGAGCAACTTTATTATGAGAAGAGGTTTGGAAGGAATTGGTCAGCGTTAGGTAAAAATATGTACCTCATAAGATGTAAACAGCAGTTTGGGTTATCTCAGAGCATTGATATGTATTATTATAATCATTGGACTTATTGTTCAAGAGATAATTAATAAATAATGTTTATAGTAACTAGATATGAGTAGAGCATTAGAAAGGTGGCAATATCTCATTATTGACAGGAACTGCATAGCTCTTTGCTGATATACCTTGAGCCCCATCAGTATGAACTCCAGGATAATTATTTTTTTCTACCAATATTTCTGATGAAGCTATTTTCTTTTGTACTTACAAGTTTTATATTGCATAGGAAGGTGGTTATTAGGATAAGCTCATAGTTTTTCAAATGAGGACCATGAATGTGTTTTTTGGCATAATTCCTTACTTCCAAAGTATAGCCAAGTTAAAAGATCAGAGACCCCATAATTAACAGCCAATTTCCTCAGATAAACACGTGAGGAAATATAGGATTTCCATAGAAGTAATGGATACAATTGTTATGTCATAAAATTCTTATTATTTTGTTGTATTTCCGTAAATATTTACATCAATATGCAATTTTTGGTCAGGTGTCCAACTGTCTAGTAGATATTAACCTTGTCTAGTCAGTAATACTCCATTTTTCTTATAATCATAGAGGATAAATGAAGTCTTTTATCAGAATATACAGTAAGATTGAGGGGTCTGCAATTCTAATCTATAAACAGCTCTTTAATTTTTATAATTTCTATGAAATTGCCAGTTATTGCCAAGATTTTAATTTTAAGCTAATATTGATGAGCTCAACAGTAAAGTATTCTATGTGAGTCAATACAAAAACAGTGTTGGAAACGGTATCTGTGGCTCTGAGTGATATTATAAATAGAAACATGGAGGAGAAGTTATGGTTCTCTATGGAAGTTAAGGTGGAAAGACAAAGCTTCATTCCAAAGGACTTAAAATTAATGATTTTGAAATTCTTAGAAATTAGATGAGCGAATGTGGGGTTTAAGATCTGGGGCACATTGAAAGAAATGAGAATATCTGCACTAGCTCTGTAAAGTTCACTGCTTTCATTATCTTTCTGAGGAAATGACCTTGAAATAATGGCAGTGTTTAAGATAACCTAATGTTATTGAAAAAGAGATAAATGTTAGAATCCTTCACTTTATGAGATTTAAATAGTACAAATGATTTCCTAGTTGAAATCTGACATGGATAATTATGTGCTAGTCCTAATGTCACCTATCAAATCTGTGATGGTGTCCAAAGTAAAAGGCAACTCACTGGATTCATTACCAATACACTTGCTTTCTGATTGTCACAGTTCACAAGACTTTGTCAGAGTTTCAAAGAATTAAAAGTGGAAATAACACATGGCTATGTAGTCCTTATAAGCTACATTCCATGATATTTCCACTCAAGTAAACCCCTATTCCTTTTGTCAAAAGGATATTTTTCTCAAATTTTTGACATCATTAAGTTTTTATTTTTATTCCAGTTAATTAACTCACAGTATGTTAGTTTCGGGAGTTCAGTGTGGTGATTATATAATAATGATTCAATAAATCCATACATATGACAGTTCCATGTCATTCTCATCCTGACAAGTGCACTCCATAATCCTAATTACTTATTTAACCCAACCCCCCACCACCATCCACTCTGGTAACCATTAGTTAGTTCTCTACAGTTAAAAATCTGTTTCTTGTTTTTTTCTCTTTCTCTCACTCTTTGCTCATTTGTTTCTTAAATTCCATGTATGAGTGAAATCTTATGGTATTTGTCTTTCTTTGACTGCCTTATTTCACCTAACATTAAAACTCTCTAGCTCCATCCATGTCATTGCATATGGCAAGATTTCATTCTTTTTCATTACATTCTTTTTCATATATCTCACAGCATCTCTAGCCATTCATCAATCATATTTTAATAATGTTAATAATTCTGTTAATTTCATGAATTAATGAGAAATATTATAAAGTAATGGCAAAGAGCATAGATTCTAGCACCAGCTTGTTTGGGTTGAAATCTCAGTGCTGATGCTTCTAGTTGTATGAACTCACAAATCACTAACCTTTTATGTGCCTCAGTTTTTGTGTCTGTAAAATATTGCCTAAATGAATATTACATTTTATGATGAGTATGTTATATGTTCTTTCTCCTCAGCATGGAGCCTGCTTGAGATTCTCTCTCCCTCTGCTCCTCCCACTTGTGCTCTCTCTTTCTCTCTCTAAAATAAATAAATGTTTAAAAAAGAAAATTATACAATTGTTTTATAACTAAACATAATTTTATTTTTTAATATTCTATGAGCCTAGCATCTAAAATCAACATAACTTACTGCTGATAATAAATAAACCAGTATATTTTTGGGATTGGTTTTTGAGGGATCTCAAGTCATAGATTCATTGTCTAATTGATGCTTTCAATATCCTTATAAGATAGGTATTTGGTCAGTTATTACTTTCCTATCAGTGATTTAGGAAGAATACCCAAGCTGGGACAGTTATAAAATACTATCTCAAATCATAATGATGTATACTGATAAAGTATACATATTATCATGTATTTTCATTTCTTTCTTGCCATCAGTGAAAAAATAATTAAAGGGATTTTACACATATGCCAGTATATGTATAGTCTGTAATCAAGGTCAGAGTATTTCTCTGTAATCTCAGTTCAATAGTTCAAAGATTGTTCTGTTAATATCAGAAAAAAATACAACTCTCAAAACAAAACTGACAGTTCTATCAGAAGCTCATCAGATTGCGAGGAGTCATCATTAAACTTTTCAGTTGCTAATGGGTAGAGAAGAACAAATCCAATCTATTCAAGATTCATGTTAGGAAATTGTTTTTTGTTTTCAATAATTGATTATCTGATGCTTATGTGGAAATGATAGAAGTTTTATAGATTTCAAAAACTATCATTAAGAGATCAGGCAGGGAAGAAATTGTGCCTACATCCACATGCACAACTAACTTGAATGCTTTGACTGAATTGCTAATATGCTATTTACTATAACTTTGTTGGTCAAAGTTTGCACAGCTAGAGATTAAACAACTATTTTTCTCCCAAGTACATTGCTTCCATTAATGTTAAATTGCCTCCAAATTTTTTCTTGGCTGTGATATTTTATTCAAATTGCCAAACTTCATGTGTTTTACTGAAAAAGACATTATTTTTATACTTAATTGTAATTTTAAAATAAAAATCTGTCTATTTGAATAAAAATTGTATTATCTTATACAGAAAGTATTTTTACACATTTATGCAGTAAATGGTCAGCTGTTATGATTGGCCATGGATAAATAAATTTGACATGGTTTCTACCCTCAGGGAATTTTCACATGGTGATTGAGAAAGAGCAAAAGTAGATTAAAAACTAATTTTTACAAATTTAACTTCATATTACTATATTGTAAGACAATGTCAGAATTAAGAATGTCTTGTTGTCTAAGTTACTTAAGGTACCAGGGAAATTTTCACTGAAGGGCTGATTAAGCCAAAAAACTGAAGGATGAGAACAAATTAGTCATACAAATAAGGAAAGTGATACCATGTTTTTATGTTTTGGATCTATGTGAATTTGGGGCATAGAATAAAATATATGTTTGTATTATCCTAACACTGATAACTTAGTAGACATAGCTCTACATAACATATGCACATACATAACATACATACTTATATAATAGAAAGATAAAAACAGGGAGCTTATAGTTTTAATTCTTTAATTTATAGCTTTATCTAAAAGACCCTTTTTATCCTTGTTCCACCTTAACATTTTTACCACACTTTTACCATGTGTTTCTGGAAGATGGGACAAGTTGAGTTTCTCTGTTTAATAACATTCCTACCAATACTTGTGAAGGAAAGCGTCAAGATTTCCTTTGCCCTGATGTGTAACTTTATGGAGAGTGTGGACTAAATTGTGAGTTAAGGACTGAAAAGAGACCAAAGTGACCACTTATAGGAGGATAAAATAGCTAATTTGTTTCCAATTACCCTTTTAGCCTCAAGTAGTTGTCCTTAGGGCTCCTGAGCCCCTTGATAGCCCCTCATGGAGACAGAAGAAGTGGAAGCTGGAGTAACTCTAGTTCAGGGGAGTTCAGGGTCTGTTGTGGAGAGGAAAATATCTGTCAGAGGTGGACAGAGGGTTGGAGGAGAGGGATCTTATAGGAGAGCAGATCAAATGATTTAAGGAAGCTGAAAAGAAGGAGGGATGTGGGAGAAATGAGAGAGGAATTATAATGTTAGGAAAGAAGAGGTCTTAGACAGTTTGAAGAGTATCTCAAGTTTCCCAGGATAGTCATGGTAATTCTAAACTATCTTTGGCCAAATTTTGGCATATTTGAAGATTTTGAACCAAATGGGTGCCATAATAGTGAAGCACACCAAAAGCAGTGAAAGGAAAGAGAGTTACTCATGAGATTAGATAATTCGATCAGTGACACTACCTTAATGGAGTCAGGACTGAGCCCTGATGAATAAACTCCCGTACAGTGTCCTCATCCCCAGGTTGGGAAGATGAGGAAATACTCCTGTCCAAACAGAAGATTTGAGGAATCAGTGAGGCTATCCCCATAATCCATGTGACTTAAGGAGCTTATTTAAAAAAAAAAAAAAAAAAAAAAAAAAAAAAAAAAAAAAAAAAAAAAAAAAAAAAAAAAAAAAAAAAAAAAAAGGAGAAGAAAAGTATTATAGAAGGGATCCAAAAAAAAAAAAAGTCTTTTACTTAAATAATCCAAATAACTCCTGATAATGCTACAGCAAGCAATGTCTAGAGTACTGGTTTAGGAGTTATGACTCACTACCACAGATCTTGATTTCCCCACCTAGGGAAGTACACAGAGGGCCAAGATTACTACTTGAATGAAGAGTCAGGGTCTGAGGGCTGACTGATGTGCCATCTAACTCACAGCCCCAGCAAGCTGCTAAATAAAAACAAATCTGGGCTTAGGCAAGGAAATATATTCTTTGAAAGAATGATTGCAGTAGGGGTAAAGATGCAGTTACAAAAGGGACAATACCCCAAGTAGAAGGTCTGTAAGTATATCGAAGATGAAGTGTCTCTGGCGTAAGAGGGCTTTACTTTTACAGAGAAGATTAAAGAGGTTAGAAAGAACAAGGCATGGAGGAGTGGATGGCATGCTTAGACAGTTTATCAGAGAATGTCTTTTTTAGTGGCCAGCTTTTACTCACAAGGGGCTATCAAAGAGCGGTTGTAACCTGGCTCAGGTTGAGAGTGGATCAAAATTTAATAAGCTGGAGAGAGGAGAAAAGATTAGTTAAGTAAAGTTTGTCCAAGCTTGGCATTTTGTCCAGATTGTTCAGTGGGTAGAAACATTCAGTTAATCATTTATAATGGAAGGAATGGATGTTTGAGAGGTTTGTGTCTGGCCTTGTCACAGGTAAACCAGTGAGAATGTCCATGAATCTTACCTAAATTATACTGGGAAGAGTGCTTCTTTGCAGCAAGTCATTTCCTGAAACACAAATGTTGGGGAATTTTCTTTAACTGTTGCCACTTCCTAGGAACATATATGAAGTTTAATAGAGTAAAGTTTAATGTCAATCCTAAGCTGCAAGTTGTATCTGGATCTATTCCATGTGTCTCTCTCATCTTCCTGGGACCAGGACTTCAGACTAGATGATTGATGGTCTTCTCATGAAAGCATCTCAAGAAATAAATCTCAAACACAAATATATCTCATGTGAACATTCATTCTGTATATGCCGTCATCACAATATCACATGATCCAAGGAAAGTCACATAATTTAGGCCAAATCCAAATAGTGAGGGAGAGTGGGAGAAACAACAAAGTGATATGGCAAAGGGAATGGATAGAAAAACGAGTGAAGAATGGGTAACAATGATACAATTTCTCATCATCATAGAATATATAATATGATCAAAGAAACTACACTGTTGTATTAGGAGAGGTCTGGATAGAAAAGAACAATGTGAGAACTTCCTCTACTTTTATATGTTCATGTTACACCTTCACAAGGTCACTGTCGGAGATTCATCTTATATGGCACCTTCAAAGTGCTTCATAGGTTTTCTAAAAATTACCATTTATTTTCTCTTTTTGCCATACAACCTTTATCTTCATACTTCATCTTCCCTGTCATCCTCCTTGTCTGAGGGCTCATATCGAAAGCAGTTAGACAAACTTCAGAGAATAGGCCATGTCATTTCTCCCCTGTGCTTTTTCTTTTTTTTGCAAGCAGTTGAAATACAAATTAATTGTGATTTCTTTCTCTTTTTTTTTCTTAATACCATTTTGTAGCTCCTAAAATCTCCCTCTGTGTAGTGGTTGCACAATAAAATGGCTCCACTGCTAATTGAAATACATCACACATAGAGAGATACAGCTATTCCCTTCATCCACAATTGTTGCATTTATTTCCTTCTTATTCTACCAATCATGTTCACTGACATAAGCAATATCATTTCATTCATTGAATAGTGTTGTTTTATAACACTGTTCTTATCTAACCACTTGAATGACAATAATAAGAACTAAAACAAAGCTGTTGGTCTGATGCCTAAAGATTGGAGTGGGGCATTTAAAATATCATATGCTTATGATCTAAGTCCACATTTTTTTAATTATAGCTTTAGTATACCAGTATTATTTCCATTGATAAATAAATGAACAGAACTTGTATCATTCCTGTGAAACTTTCCAGTTATATGTCATAGCTCAGGATAGAATGAAAGTGTCATTCTACATCATCTGATGAGCTCTTCTCAATGTGTCTTTTTTTTTTTATGTCATATGGGCAACAATAAAAAGACTGCCAGAGAGAATTTTGTATGCCTTCCCTAAATAACTAACTCCTCTCATCAGAAAGGGAAATTCCTTAGGCCATAGAAAGAAACCAAAGCCAATATATCAGTAAGACTTCGTAGATAGGAAACAGGCCTTCTTCAGAGGAGGGAGAGAGATGTAAGAAATCCTCAAGGTTGAATAGAACTTATCTTAATAAAAGGGGTAACTGAGATAATTGTCTACTAAGACATAGTACATATTTGAGCAAGTTAAACAAATCTGTTAAAAAGGTTGAAATCTCAAAGGAGTGTCGTTTCCACAGATTTTATACTAAAAGTAAAACAAATTGGTCAACCAATCCACAGTTGAAAAAAAAAAACAAAACAAACAAAAAACGCTTTCTCTTCTGTTGAGTATCCAGAACCCCCCCAAAAAAAGAAAGAAAAGAAAGAAAGAAATATTTACTTATTCAATAGATTATATTTTATCTAGGGCCTATTTGAGATCAATAATAATTTTTACCTACCAAGTATATTTAATTTACTAAAGAGTTAATACATTCACCATTTTCTTATGATGATGCTGTATCAATTAATTATATTGATGTAGATAAGTATATGTTAAGAATTTGATGCATCTGAGATTTTACTATACCATAAAAACAAGCAAAAAAGCTAACAAGTCAGTCTGCACAGTTACATGGATGCTGGAAGACATCATGAGATTTTTGGATTATAAACAGAGGACTTTGTTACTTATGGAATAGCAAACAATATGGCATTTATGATCACAGTGGTTACCCTGTCTCCTGGTTGTGTAGTGACCCAGGTAGGCACAACATACATAATAAGTTTCTGTTATAGCAGGGGAACCCCAAACTTAGTAAACTTCAATTTAAAAATGGGTCTGCTGACAAACCTGTTCAACCTTTGTCTGGAGGGAGATATCTTTAGTTTCCTGGGAAGCAAACAAATTTACTCTTTGCCCTAGAGATAACATGAGATTTATAATTCCACAGTTTTCTATGAAAATATTGTTGAGCAAATAGTTCAGAACAAAAGCTGTGGGTATCTGTGCTCAGAAAAAGTGTGGGAACTAGATCTAAGGAAAACTGTCACACAGCAATATCCATCCCTTATTTCTACACCAGTTTGTCTTCCAGTCAATTTTTCCATGAGTGCACCAATTCACCACCCACTTGCACAAGTCTGATGGATAGTCTGGGGGAAAAAAAATGTTCATTATTCAGGCAGCATGTAATTTTGGCTATTTTCAACAAGATTCAGTGTAACAGGATGAAATTCACCTTCAGTTTTGACCTCAGCCTTTTCACTCCAGTGTTCCAGCTGAGCAAACCATCCAATTCTACCTTAAAACCATCAGCCTCCAAATTATCAAAATCTATCTTAAAACTATGTGGTTTCTCCTTCAGTTTTTGTTTGTAACTTTCCATTTAGCCTGTGGCATTAATCTAGGTGCTACAGAATGCGGTAAGAATTGCGCAGACTCCACCTTTGCCTGAGAGTAGGAACTCTGGACAAATTTGTCATCCATAAAAATCCAAGCTAGTGAATTAAAGCGGATCTGAATGACTTCTAGATGTTTCTTCAACACTTGGCATTTTCTTATAACTTCTCTTTAGGAGTAAGTCTTCATGTTTTTGAAAGGGATGCAAAATAATTCCTGGCTATGACACAAGAAATGCAATCCCAGTGGCACACATAGTGCTCTAGAAACAAAATGTTTACAATTTGGGGAGCCTTCCAGGTAGTACTTTATATTGGTTGGGGAGTACAGGTTGTTGATTCTTCCAATGTTTGTCCCTTGACTAGATGGAAGGCCTTAGGATTACAAATTCAGTTTGAATAATTGACTGTGGTTTTTGTTTTTGGAGGGAACGCCTGGGCAGTGTTCAGATTCTTCTGTTTGTCTATGCCCTCATTGAGTATTACTTATCTGAATTATGGAATGATTCCGATATGGAGAGATGGGGAAAAATTCCAGAAATATTGTCCATGGGAATAGGAGGATCTGGAGCCATCGACAGTGTTGGAAAAAATGGTTTTCTCCTATTTCTCCTTTTCTTCATGATTTTCTTCTACAGAGCAGAAATATTGACAGCTTTTGTTCTAGAGTATCTCTTCAAGGATGTTTGAATGTCAAAAAAACTTGGAAGATAGGGACCAGGTCTGTCTCCAAGGAGGGGGAGCAAAGGGAAATTTGGTTTGTTATCCAGGAGAATAAAGATTATTTCTCCTTTTGGGGCAAATATTGGGAAAGTTTGTTAGCAGCTCCCTTATAATATTGATGATTCTGTAAGCTCTATTTTCTTCAGCTATGATACAAATCTGTTGTGCATATAGAAACCACTAGACTGCATCATGTTAGCCTACAAAACTTCCCATTGAGAAAAAAGTTAGTGGAAAGATAATGTTGTGGGTTTCAGTGAAAGGACAAGGAGATCCGTTGTGAACATGAAGTTCATGATGTTTCCTGTACCATAAATTATTAAATCCTCTGTCTCTGACTTAGGAGTCTCATTCTTCTGTCATTATCCATGACAACAGTTGGCTACCATGTTATTTTGCAAGCAGGGTAAAATCCAGAATTCTTAATAATGTTTAGATTTTAGGATGAAAATAGAAAAATGAATTTATTGATTTCCTACATAGATCCTGAAAAACTGAAAAATAATTGGTAATTTTGGCCCTAATGATTCCCTATGGTATATTTTAGTACTAGAATATGAAAAAGTCAGTGTAGAAATGTCCTTGTAATTCATAAATTCATATGCAAGACCTTCTCCCTTATATAAAAAGCTATGTTATGAAGAAAATATACATACTTTTTCATGATAACCTTATATTTTCAGTATTTGTAGAGGAAACGAAAATTTCCTTTAAAGGAATGTGACAGATGTAATTCAATAGTTTTTTGGTAGTTAAAAAAATACCCAGTGTTTTTACCTTTTTGGAAATAACACTACAGTTGAAAACATCAAATTGAGTTTATTGCATGGCAGTAAAGCATTCAGAATATAAATTATCCTTGGGAGAAATACTAAATGGGAAAAAATGAGTAGAAAAGTATTGAAGTAGCTTTCAGTGAAAGGACAAACATAACTCAAAATTTCTTTACAAATTTCTTTAAAATTTACTGATGGTCCCTAATTCTTTTGTTTATGTGGATTACATATATCAATATGTATATTAAAACTTTAAATGAAAAAATGTTTAATTATTTTTTACCTAAATCTAAAAATAAATATAAATCTATTATATGATCACATATGTAACAATTTTATAAAAAATAACTATAATGTTCAGAATAAAAATTTTTAGTTGTGAGAATTATGGTATTGTTTCATAGTTTTGCACATCTCTATAATGTGTAACTTCATGGAAGACAGCTGGATTCTTTTATTTTCCTCTTTATGTAATCTGTTGTAATAAGCTGTTTTGTTTCTGTGAGGTGAAAATTCCACCTCACATACCACATACAGTTTGTTCTCAGCCAACACTGAGAACTACTGTCTTAGATTATAGTAATATCATCAAATTCAAAGAAACTTAAGTTATTGCTTTATGTGCAAATCTTTTAATTAGAAGAATCTGAGGTCCAGGGAGGTGAATTTTTGAAGTTTCTAACAGAACAAGACTTTGAGGTCAGATATCCTACTATTTTTCTAAATCTCTTTCCAACATAACACACACATCTAGAGACAAGCATAGACTTCCTTCTTCATCTAATAAATAAATGGTATGATTTCACAAACTTTAAGATTTCCAGTCCTCCTTGAACTTTGCCAACTTATCTCACAAAATTGGAAGTCAGTCCTTACACCTGAAAGTGAGACTAATTTCTGACCCTAAACTGTATTCTAATATTTTATCATCTTTCCTTGCTTCCAATAAAGCACATTAAATTTACTTACTATATCAGTGCACTATATAGCACTCATTCCATTATCATTTCCAGAACCAGGACTTCTTATGCCTTTCCTTCATATTTTAAAATCACTGAGTTATTGACATTATCTAAAGCATTATTGAAATATTTCTTATGGGCACACACAACCTTGAAATCTGAGATGATTGAGTGTTTACATGATATCTAGAATCACAGAGTAACAAAACAGAAGAGATATATAGCATGAAGAACTAATTTAGTGATGACTTTAAATACTAGAAGTAGTTATTTATGGTGCTTACTCTGTGGCAGACAGTGAGCTAAAAGCTTTTAAACATCATCTAATCTGTTTCTCATCGTAACCCTATGATGAAATTTTTTTTCTAGTGCTTATTTTATTTTATTTTTTTAATTTTTTAATATTTTATTTATTTATTTGACAGAGAGAGATCACAAGTAGGCAGAGAGGCAGGCAGAGAGAGAGGAGGAAGCAGGCTCGACGCTGACCAGAGAGCCCGATGCGGGTCTCGATCCCAGGACCCTGAGATCATGACCTGAGCCGAAGGCAGAGGCTTTAACCCACTGAGCTACCCAGGCACCCAACTAGTGCTTATTTTAGATGAGGAAACTGAACAAGGAAAAGGAAATAGCTTATTCATAATCACAGTATGTGATAAATCTACAAATCAAAGCCAGTATACCAAATCTGACTTCAGACCTAACCAAATTCGCCACTATACTAACTTGCCTAATTTGCCACTATACTTTCTTCTAAAAGAAAAATGAGTATCTTTATTTACTGAATTACTCAATAAATGTTCACCTTATTTGTCATCATCATTCATTTTTCAATATTAATGTCCCTACAGATTGTCCATCAAAGACTTCAGGTGGTTCCATTTGTTTCTGTGTCATCATTAAAAAAATTTTTTTGCACATGCTAGTTGTATATATTTCATTATTTAAAATCAGCAAGAGAATTGAGATAATAGAATGTCAGAGGGTGCATTAATGAACACCTCTCATTTTATTTCTTAATAATATGATGATTTAGTCAAGTTAGAAACACTGAGCTTTAGATAAAAAGATGAGAAAGGATAATAAATTGGGGACACTGAAAGATATTCATTTGGGGAATTAATTTACAATGTTGAAAACATAATTACAGCCTGATTGAAATACATTTTTTTCTCTTATGGATATTTATTTTTTAATTTATTAATTTCAATGCTCATTATATTCTGATTACACTCTCCTTCTGGAGGAAATAAGATTTGAAGTGCCTTGCATTGTGTTCACTATCTTTTTTTATATAAGGAAATTGTAAATTTGACTTATACTTGAATCTATTGTACTTTCTCTCTTCAGCTTCTATTTTAAGTTAATTATATTTGGGAGAAAAAAACAAAAAACAAAAAAATGAAGAAAGACACTTTTTTGCAAATCAGCCCCCGAATGATGAGAGCTAATTTAGTGTAATGAATGGCATATCTACTATGAAAGCTTTACTTTTAATAAATTACCAATGTACTATGTGAATCACAGGTAAAATATAACACACATCTGCAATTCATAGTTATAGTGATTTGTTATTGTCAGCTAAAACTGATAATCAAGAGTAAATTATTATTTAATAGGTGTATTAATTTATTAGACATTAGAAAAGGCATAAAAAATAAAAGCAAACTTCCTGTTTCTTAGATTGAAGCCTCACACAACATCTACTCCTCTGTGCTACACATACACAAAATCCAGTATCTGGACTTTCATCCTTTAACTGAACAATGAATCTTTTGAGCTAAGACATCATGTTGGCACTTGGCAGCAGATTTACCCATAGATATTTGACTTCCTTATACATTACCAGGAATTATATGTCAGTAAATATGCAATGTAGTGCATGTAGTCCAATGTTATTGGCATTAACAAATATATTAAATAATATGCAATGTAGTGCATGCAGTCCAATGTTATTGGCATTAACAAATATATTAAAGATCACTAACAGCTCAAGTATTCAGGAAATGATTTGAAAAGTGGTAGAGAGACCCTATTGAGGACCGAGAAAATGGAAGGCATTCTAATAAAAGCAAACAAAAAATAATATCATGAAGACAGATTGAGGAAATACATGGCAGACAGGATTTAAAAATGGGTAAAATAACCTATCAGAAAGGGTAAAATAATAGTGACAACAAATAATATATGTTGGTAAGGATGTGAAAAAAGGAACTCTCATGCACTACTGGGGAAGATGTAAATTGGTACAATCACTATAGAAAATGATTTGGAGGTTCCATAAAAATTTAAAAATAGAAATACCATATGATTCAGAAATTCCCTACTGGGTATTTACCTGAAGAAAACAAAAACACTAATTCAAAGAGATATATGCCCTCCTATGTTTACTGAAACATTATTTACAATAACCAAGATAAGGAAGCAACTTATGTGTCCATCAGTAGCTGATTGGATAAAGAAGATAGATATCGGGGTTGGAGAAAAGATGTCACAGGAGTAGGAGACTCTATTTCAACCAGTCCCCTAAATTGAACTGGATACCTACAGACTACTCTGAACATGCATGAAATCAACCTGAGCTGCAAGAAGATATATCCAGATCTTTACAAACAGATTATCTCCAGCGATTGGTTTTGAGGTATGAAACAGGGAGCTGTGATTCTGCAGGCAGATATCAGAAGATAAAGGGAAGGAGGAAGGAGCTTCTGGGATCCTGTGCTGACAGAGCTCAAAAAGCCTCCTGCGCCGGGGACCAGGCAGACTTGCAGACCTGTAGCGGTGGGAATAGGACATAGGGCAGTCCCTTAGACTGAAACCTGGAGCTGCGGGGACATGCATGCAAACTAGGGGTGACTGGCAGTTTTAGAAGCACAAAGGGCAGAGACGTGTCTGAACCTGGAAGTTAGGGCTGAGAGTGCTGCTGTGGGGCACACAATCCAGGATACTGTGGGTTTTAGCAGCACAGACAAAAATGGAGACAGTTTGGACTGGAGAGCTTACTAGAGAACAGATTGTGACCTCTCTGTTCTGAGACAGAAGTTTGGATATGGTCACTTCTGCTCTGATTCTTGGAAGAGACACAAAAATCTGCCAGTGAAAGCCGAAGAACAAAAGCCCCCCAAAACTGTTTTTCATTGATCCACCCCCCCATGCACAGAGGGCAGGGTAATTCTGTCTAAACAAGTTTGCCTGAGTAACAGTTTGTCAGCTCCTACCCCAAAAGACAGGCCAGTAGAACAAGAGGCCAACAACCCTACTGGCCCTATAAAACATGTGCATCTTGCTAGGGTTGTGGTCAATAATTTGGACTCTGTACATTTCTGCAAGCACCCCTCAACAGAATGACTAAGAAGAGGGATCCTCAACACAGGAAAAATTCAAAGACTGTGACCTCTGCCACAAAACTAATGGGTATGGACATAAGCAAGATTTTGGAAATAGGATGCCTGGGCGACTCAGTAGGTTAAAGCCTCTGCCTTCAGCTCAGGCCATAATCTCAGGGTCCTGGGATTGAGGCCCGCATTAGACTCTCTGCTCAGCAAAGGGCCTGCTTCCTCCTCTCTCTCTGCCTGCCTCTCTGCCTACCTGTGATCTGTCTCTGTCAAATAAATAAATAAAATCTTAAAAAAAAAATTGGAAATAGACTCAAGGCTAATAGTTATGCAGACAACAGCTAGGATAGAGAAAACCTGGATTCTCTAAGGGAAGAAATGAGAACTGATATGGCAAAACTTAAAAATGCTATCTATGAGATCCAATCTAATCTAGATACTCTAACAGCTAGGGTAAATGAGTCAGAAGAATGAAGTAATTATCTAAAAGACAAACTGATAGAAAAGAAGGAACAGGAGGAGGCCTGGAACACACAGCTTAAAATTCATTAAAACATAATTAGAGAAATAAATAATGCCATGAAATGTTCCAATGTCAGAATTATTGGGATCCCCCCAGTAGGGGGGGGGGGCTAGAAGGCAAATTCGAGCAAATTGTAGCTGAGAACTTCCCTAATTTGGGAAATGAAACAAGCATTCAGGTCCTAGAGGCAGAGAAGACCACTCCCAAGATCAAGGAGAATAGATCAATGCCCAGGCATGTAATAGTAAACTTGTAAATCTTAGAACCAAGGAAACCAACTTAAGGGCAGTTAAGGAAAAGAGATTCCTTAGTACAGGGGGAGGAACATCAGAATAATGTCAGATGTATCCACAAAGACCTGACAAACCAGAAAGGACTGACAAGACATATCCAGAGTACTAAATGAGAAGAACATGCACCAAGAACTTTATTTGGCAAGGTTGTCATTTAGGATGGATGGAGAGATAAAGAGCTCCCAAGAATGGCAAAAATTAAAAAAATATGTGACCACTAAGCACGGCCCTACAAGAAATATTAAGGGGGGATTATATAAAAGGAGAAAGACTCAAAGAGTGATATAGAACAAGGAATAAACAGAGACAACCTATAGAAACAAGAACTTCACAGACAATGATGACAATAAAATATTATCTTTGAATAATCACTCTGAATGTGAATGGCCTAAATTCTCCCATAAAACAGCACAGGATTGCAAATTGTATAGAAAGACAGGACCCGTCCATATGCTATCTACAAGGACTCATTTTTGAATCTAAATATATATCCAGACTGGAAGTGAAGGGATGGAGAACCATCTTTCATGCCAACAGACCTCAAAAGAAAGCTGGGGTAGCAATTCTTATATCAGACAAATTAGATTTTAAACTAAAGACTGTAGTTATAGATACAGAAGGGCACTATATCATTCTTTAAAGGGTCTATCCAACAAGAAGATCTAACAATTGTAAATATCTATGCCCCCAACATGACAGCAGCCAATTACATAAGCCAATTGTTAACCAAAATAAAAAGACACATTGATAATAATATGTTAATAATAGGAGACCTCAACACTCCACTCTCAGCAATAGACACATCATCTGAGCAGAAAATCAGCAAAGAAGCAAGAATTTGACACACTGGACCAGATGGACCTCATAGATATATATATAGAACATTTCACTATCAACAGCTATATGCCAATAAGTTAAGCAACCTCAATGGATGCATTCCTGGAAAACTATGAACTACCAAGACTGAAACAAGAAGAAACTGACAACCTGAATAGACCAATAACCAGTAACAAGATTAAAGAAGTGATCAAAAATCTCCCAAAAAACAAGAGTCCAGGATCTGACCGATTCCCTGGGGAATTCTACTAAACATTCAAAGAAGAAATAATATCTATTCTCCTGAAGCTATTTCAAAAAATAGAAACAGAAGGAAAACTTCCAGACTCTTTCTATGAGGCCAGAGTTACCTTGATCCCAAAACCCGGCAAAGACCCCATCAAAAAGGAGAATTTCAGACCAATATCCATCATGTATATGGACGCCAAAATTCTCAACAAGATGCTAGCTAATATGCTCCAACAGTATATTAAAAGAATTATTCACCATGACCAGGTGGGATTTATCCCTGGGATGCAAGGGTGGTTCAACATTCACAAATCAATCAATGTGATAGAACACATTAATAAGAGGAGAGTGAAGAACCACTGGTCCTCTCAATTGATGCAGAAAAAGCATTTGAAAAAATACAACATTCTTTCCTGATTAAAACTTTCAGATATAAGAATAGAGGGAACATTCTCAATTTTATAAAGCCTATCTATATAAGACTCACAACAAGTATCATTCTTAGTAGGGAAAAGCTGAGAACCTTTCTTTTCCTTAAGATCAGGAACACAACAAGGATGCCTAGTCTCACCACTATTGGTCAGCATAGTACTAGAAGTCCTAGCAATAGCAGTCAGACAACCAAAAGAAATAAAATGTATTCAAATTGGCAAAGAAAAAGTCAAACTCTCTCTCTTCACAGATGACATGATATTCTATGTGGAAAACCCCAAAGTCTCTATCCCCAAATTACTAGAACTCATACAGCAATTCAGTAATATGTCAGGATACAAAAATTAATGCACAGAAATCAGTTGCTTTCTTATACACTAACAATGTAACTGTTTGAAGAGAAATTAGAGAATTAATTCCATTTACAATAGCAGCAAAAACCATTTAAATATCTTTAATCTCAAACACATGAATATTCAGACAGTATCAGAAACATACATTGCTAAATAATATTGTTATTACCTTCCAAAGTGGGGAGATAAATAGAAAATAATATGTACATCAAATGCCTTATTTATTTCTCACAAGTGATAATTAGTGTAGAAAACTTGAAAGTACAGGAAGAGAAAAATAAAACTCCCACATGTAATGTTATTATCTAGGTAAATAACTAATATGCTTCCCTCAATATATGGTAAATAGATGCAGAATGGTAAGCATATGTACTCATACATCTATTTATTGATGATTACTTAGGTAATCTCTTTTCCATTGCTGTGAGAAAGTTTACTAATATTCAATATGATGTTTAAATTTTGTTCATATACATGGACTTTTTTGTCATTTTCTGTGAATACCTCTTGTAAGTTCTTTGTCCTCTTTTCTGTTATGATATTTTTCTTATTTTCAAAGAGTACAGAATATAGGAAACATAGTGTTTTCTTTGTTTGTTTGTTTGTTTGTTTTCATTTGTCTAAGTTGGGTGTTTGGCTTTTAATTCTTCATCTGTAACACTGTGTAGATCCTAGTACTAATAGTCTTTATATCTATTTCTTTCCCTTGTCCTTTTCTAAGATGAATAGGTGGTAAGAGAGGACACTGACCCCTTATAGCCCCATTACTAAACCCAATGTGTCATCTGGATTCCTGCTGGTTTTGGAAATATGTGACAGTAGCTAGAGAATGAGAAGCGGGAGGGAGGGAGACTCAACTGGCATCTTTAACAGTGGTCACATCACTTCTCTGTTTCTAGGAGAACTACCCTACATGGGTTCAAACTTTTCCTGGGCACCTCAGGAAAAAGTAACACCTGTTCTTCCTTTTTGTTTCTCTAGCCTTACAGTGTCTAGACTCCACGCTGTGGAGAATCTCTGGGTTTCTAGTCTGTCTTTTGTGGTATCTCAGCTCCATCATTGTAGACCCTTCATTTCCTTTGTTGTAATCATGTGAAGTCATTTCTGTTTTCCTGATTAAATCTTGATTAGATACACTACTTATTGCATAAAACGTGGTCTGGTATTTTCAAGTATGTCATTTCAGTCATTCCTTATAAACTGGTAAGATGCACAGTACAAAGATGAGGGGAAAAAAAAAAGAAAAGCCCAGATGGATTTAAATGACTTCTTTGGACCACATGATTAAACAGTCCCATAATTCGACAGCAGGTCCCTATGGCTCCAGAACCACAAATTTCAGTAGTGGAATATGTCTATAGAGATGGGTTAGAGCAGACCGTAGAGGTCTCCAGTGCTGGGATTAAGAATATGTGAATAAATAATTGGGGGTAATTTTTTTTTATCATGTATTTCTTAGAAATAATATTGCTAATTATCTGGTCCTTTGTGAAACACATTTACCACTGAGTTCTTAATACTCAGTTATGTCTCTGAGAGGAAGTTTGGTCCTTTGTGAATTAGAATAATGGTTTTCCTTCATCCCTTTCTTGTGAAGTTTTGTTTATCATTAACAGTGTTGACTTGGTTGTTCATCCAAATAATTCCAACAAATTATAATTTAGGCTCCAGGATAAGTATGTTGTTTTATAAATGATGAGACCTTTGTGAGTATGTGTATGTCATTTTTGGTATACAAGGAACATGCTTTCACTAGCATTTTCACTCAAAGTGATTCAGTGGTTGAAGGAATGAGAAAGGACATTTATGTTTTAACTTCAAGATAATTGTAAGAAAACAAAATGTCATTTAAAACATTTTATTAACAAAATAGTTCAAGAATAATGAAAAAAGTAGGGAACAATATAATGACCACCTACATAGGGAGCACTCAGCTAAATCAAATATAACCATTTACCATGTTTAATTCAACTCTTTTGCAAAATAAAATATTAAAAATTGAATAAAATTTGCACCTATATTCATCCTTAATTTAATTTTACTTGATCCATTCCTCATCCAATATTACTTCATCCATCCTTATTTATTTAAAATTCTTCTGCATATTGTTACAGATTGCCTCAATAATTGATATATATATCATGTTTCATGTTTAATAACTTAAATAGAATCATGCCAAATGTATTGTTATGTAGCTTCCTTTAAAAATCACAAGGTTTATGAGATAAATTTATGTTGACAGATCGTTCATTTTAACTGTTTTATAGAATTCCATTTGTTCATGAACATTTAAGAACATTTTTAAATTTTTAAATTTTATAAACAGTATTTTAGTAAATTCATTTGTGCAGATGTGCATGAACATATGTGCATGAGAGTCCGTAAAACATTTATCTAATACTGGAAATCTTTGATCTAGAGCTTGTGTATATTCAGAGCTCGCTGACATTGTTGAAGGATTCCCGGAGTGGTTATATACCAGCACCATGGAAGTGTTAGAACATTTTCTTTCTCCATTATATCACCAACTGGGTATTAAATTGCTTGGTATTGACAGACTTAAATGTTTTGTCAGTAGATGAATCAAATGGTGTTGCACTGATGTTTTAATTTTCATTGCTCTGGAAAACCAAACATTTTTGAAATCCTTATTGACCATTGGTTTATGGCCTTTAGGCTTTTTTTCCCCCTGCATAGTGGACTATTAATCTTTCAATATGTGCGTTTCCAGATGATCTTCATATATTTGGGTGGTAATAATTTTGTCAGGTATAGATCTAAGCACTTTCTCCCATCTATGTCTTGTTGTATCACATTTTATAATGTATTTTTATGGTACAGAATATTTTTATTTTGTTGCAACTATATCTTTCAAACTAATTTTGCGTTTTGTGTTTACTTTAGGAAATGTCCCTGTATATACTGCAACTATTTTCTCCCAAATATATTGAAATTTTGCTTTTAATATACATGTCTTTAGTCATCTAAAACCCACTTTGTATAAGATATAAAATAGAGATTATTTTAATTTTCTACATTTTAATATATGAATACAAAAATCTCAGTCATTTAGTGAATAATCTATTTATCTTCAATGATTCAGGATGCTACCTAGTTCATAGACAAGATTTCATATGGCTCATAGGTGGGGCTTATTTTTGGAGGCTTTATTCTGTACTATTAAGTAATTTTCCTATTATTATGCAAATTACACACATAGTAAAGGGTTTTTTTTTGTTTTTTTTTGTTTGTTTGTTTTTTAAATATTTTATTTATTTTTTTGTCAGAGAGAAACACAGCCAGAGAGGGAACACAAGCAGAGGGAGTGAGAGACGGAGAGGCAGGCTTCCTGCTGAGCAGGGAGCCCGATGTGGGACTCGATCCCGGGTCTCCGAGATCATGACCTGAGCCGAAGGCAGTCGCTTAACCAACTGAGCCACCCAGGCGCCCCCATAGTAAAGTTTTATATGGCTTGTTGGTACAGTAAGATTTCCTAACTACCTTTCTTCCTTTCTGTTCCATGAAAATTTTATGAAAAATTGTCATTTTCCTTGATAAAACCAATTGAATTTTTTATTGCATTAAATTAAATTGTAAAAGATTACTTTGAGGTAAGTAAGTATCTTTATAATATTTAATTTTTATGTGTAGGGTATACTTTATTCATTTATTTGGAAATTTATGTGTACATCTTTAAATAAAGTCATACTTCTTTTATTAGTAGTTCTATACAATATTTTCTCCTTTCTATTTATTGACAGATCATATTTTTTGCTTCTTAGCATTTTAACAATGTATTTTTTTTATCTTGTGTTACCAGTGTAGAGAAGCATTTTTCAGCAACAGCTAAATTTTACTTTTAATAGTTTGTATGTGTAGATGTTCTCATATTAAGTTCAGCAATATAAACTTGTCATTTTTACCTTTATAAATGAAAAGGAAAAAGCAATTTCATGTTGTTAATTTTCTATATGTACAATTAAATCATCAATAAAAAAGTATTTGCCTTATTTTCACTCAATCTACATATTTCTGTGTACAAATCATTGACTATGTATGTTAGGGTAATTTCTAAGTATAACTTACTATGAAATTGTCCCTTTTTATACTTTTTTTCATTCAAAGTTTTTATATATTGGCTTGGGTATACTTTTCAAGAGTTCTTTTCTTATGTAAAACCTGTGGTCAGCTACAGTTTGACCTTTTACTCATATATCTATATATATGAGTAAATATAAATATATATATTATATATATATTTTTTAAGATTTTATTTCTAAGTAATCTCCCCACCAGTGTAGGGCTTGAACTTGCAGCCCCAGGTTCAAGAGTTTCATGTTCCACTGAGAGAGCAAGCCAGGCACCCCTCCTCTTATATTTTTTATTTGTGCTTTCTGATTCTATTAATCAAATATACTACATTTTTTTCTTATTACTTTTTTGAAGGACTTTTGTAATTTTCTATTATAGCATTTGTTTTTCTATTGCAGGAATTTCCACTCACATTTATTATATCTCTTATCCAATTTCTTTTAATTTACTCAGGTTTCTCATATCTGTGCTTGAATTTTCAGCCTTCATTTTATTGCTTTTATCTTTTATATTATAATTATCTAGAACAGAAAGATTTCTTGTAAATATTATTTAAGTTCAATCCTCCAATTTTGATGTGTGATATATATTATCATGAAGTACTATTTTCTGAATACCATTGTTTTTGTGCAATTATTTACTGTATTCTAAGAGTCATTTTAAGGTAATTATGTTGGTTTACTTATTTCCATGGATACATAAAAAGGTATCCATAAAAATAGTCATCTCCTTAATTCAGAGTTACATTACTTCAGAAAACATGATCCACACATATGTATTTTTTAAATAAAGGCTAGTATATGATTCTGCAAGGTATTAAGGAATACACTCTGTTAGAACTCTATTTTAAATTTTTGTTCATTGGTTGGTTACCTTTTTGTTATTATAGCATGTAAAAGTGCTATTACTTTCCTAATTGTGGAGTAAAGAAAAGTCTGCTAATGGTTACCTTTCCAAGAAACACCTCTGTTGCATTTTCCTCCACATTTCTCTTGAATCTCAGTTGTGCCTATTTCCAAGTAATAATCATAGACCTAACATCTGTGAAAATCACAATGTAGGTTCCGTATAAAGAGTTACTTCATTATATGTTTTTATGTCACTCTTCCATAATTCTCTTATAGTGTCAGTATTTCCACAAAAGAGACTGAAATGCCAGATAAACCACTGGGCCTCACAGGAAGGGACATGTTTTGCGGGAACCTGTTTCACATCGAAGAAGTTCCAGGATGTTTATCCATTAATTTTGGGTAGTAATTTCCCAAGCTATAGTTATGTTCAAGTTATCCTGTAAGAACTTAGTATTTGTGGCATAATATATACAATTAAGTATAACTTTTGCGGGTGCGTGGGTGGCTCAGTGGGTTAAAGCCTCTCCCTTCAACTCAGGTCATGATCTCAGGGTCCTGGGATCCAGGCCCACATTGGGCTCACTGCTCGGCAGGGATCCTGCTTCCTCCGCTCTCTCTGCCTGTCTCTCTGCCTACTTGTGATCTCTCTCTCTGTCAAATAAATAAATAAAATATTTTTAAAAATTAAAAAAAATAAAAAAGATTAAAAAAGAATAACTTTGCTTCATTTAATAATAAATATAATTGAAAAGCTTTTGTATTTGTATTTTTAAAAGATTTTATTTATTTATTTATTTATTTATTTATTTATTTGTTTGTTTTAATTTATTTATTTGACAGACAGAGAACACAAGCAGGCAGAGAGGCAGGCAGAGAGAGGAGGAAGCAGGCTCCCTTCTGAGCAGAGATCCAGATGTGGTCCTTGAAGGTCATTACCTGAGCCGAAGGCAGAGGCCTCAACCCACTGAGCCACCCAGGTGCCCAAAACTTTTGTAGTTATTATCAGTATCTTTCTGACGTTTTGGAGAGCTTTAAAATGAGGAGCCATATGTGAAAAAAACAATAATCTCTTTTCCCACCAAAGCAAGCAAACAAAAAACAAAAAATGCAGTGTTACATGACTGCATTTTATAATGTTCACTTATGAATTTTTATTCTGAGTAGCCCAGAAGATGAAAACTTTTGACCTACCTATAGCTAGAAATGAGATAAAACAATGAACACTGTCTTCATTAAAAAAAAAATAACAATAATAAATAAAAATGTGGGGCAGAGAGAGCTCTTTATTCAAGGGAAAACACTAGACACTATAGACCCTGTGGATCTGTTTCTGCAGAAATGGAAGAGAGTTGTTCTAAACCCAGTGCATTCTCCCTCGTCCACAAAGTGCATCGACTGGCCAATTCTCAAATCCCATGGCCATGTTAACATGGGAATTCGCTTTGCGTACACATGAAAAGAGGTGAAGATGGAATGCACTGACATTCTTTAACGGGTGCATACACATAGTGCCATTGTGTCTGCCTTGTATATACCATTCCTTCAAGCAATAAGGAATTCTTTTTATATCAATTGCATCCCATGAAATATATAGGATTCTACTTCCATTCTTCAAACCTCACTCTAGTAAAAATAGCACTGAAAAGGCCAGTTTTCACCCACCCCTTTGCTGCTGTCTTATTTTTTAAATGTAAATTGGCAAAGGAAAAATATTTTATTTTCGATTGGAAAAAAGAATGAGTTTGGCATTTTGATACAATAAAGTAAAGCTTTAAATGAGTTGTGTATCTCATCAAGATTAATCAAGCCTTTCTAATATGCATGGCCCAATCAAAGTTCCTTCTTGGTCTAAATAATTTTAATTAAGCAATTCTACCTTCTGTAGCGGTCATTACCAGGAGATAATTGACTGAATCAGTAATGAAGCGTTCGGCGGTTGCTAAACAAACAGCGAGGTTAATTATCTGGCAGTGATGTCTGCTATGGAAGTGTAGTGCTGGCCTTCCAAGTTTCCTAATCCCCTGCAGCACCTCTTAGTAAATTATAATAATCCTCATTCAAATATATTGTGCAACTGCAGTTGCTATGCACCACTCAGGGTCAGATCAAGTGATCAAGAAACTCATTTAAATATAATAATGGTGAAGTGTGCTTTAAAATTAGCCTATTTCTTTTAGGCAGCATGTTTCCTTTCTATTATTTAATTGTTCCTTCAATTTTAAATTTTGGAATAACTTTCCAAATTCTGCAGCTTTGTACCAACAGAACAGAAAGCAAAGATTTATTTTGCTTGGAGACACAGTCTAGAAGGTTTGTATGTTGCGATATACAGTCCTACACTTTATCTGATATTTTTATATTCACTCAGCTATTGTTTTTACCCTTCTTCTCATCTTGCCAATAAATCTATTTGTCCTGGGTTACTTGATAAATCATATTGTTTTCAAGAAGTACACAATTTAATTTTGCATTTAGGCAGTATTGTGCAGTTAATTCTGTTCACTTAAGTTTGTGCTTTGAAAAAAGTAATAAAATAATAGTAATTTTGTAAATGCTTTTAGATAGCAAAAATGGTATTTGGAATTCGTAAGGAAATAGTTCCTTTATAATATAAGAATGAATATTAATAAAATAATCCTGAGCTAAGATGATTTCTTTCTTTTTGTGTAGTATGTACTAAGGTTCTGAGGGTAATCGTTAGACTATTTTCCTAGATCACTAGATTCCGATGTTTTTAAATTTTCTAAACTGTTGTAGGATTTTGTACATTATAATTGCATTCTTATTATCTGAATATATGTACATTATAATTGCATTCTTATTATCTGAATATATGTACATTATAATTGCATTCTTATTATCTGAATAGAATGTAACTAGAAGATAACTAAATTTTTATTAGGAGTAATACAGTCTTTCCCTCTTTTCTCAGAATATAAAAGCCAAAGTAATATATGTACCTTGTAGAAATGTTGAACATGAAAGTAATGCCAGAAACGTATTCATATGGATTGCATTTGAAATATTATTTTACTTTAAGTATCTTTTCTTTTGAGAATAAAGTAGATTAATGGACAGCACCCAACACATAGTCAGTCACTGGATGTGCTGATCATCACCAATATTACTATTATTATTTATATTTACAATAGTCAGAACACAATGTAAATATTGAAAAGAAGATTAAACTTTTTTTTAAAAGATTTTATTTATTTGACATAGAGAAACATAGCCAGAGAGGGAACACAAGCAGCAGGAGTGAGAGGGAGAAAAGCAGGCCTCCTGCCGAGCGGGCAGCTGGATACAGGGCTAGATCCCCGGACTCTGGGATCATGACCTGAGCTGAAGGCAGAGGCTTAACCACTGAGCCACCCAGGCACCCCAAGAAGATTATACTTTTAAATTACATGTATTTTCATAAATCTTAACCTGGTATAAATGTCAAGTGTAGATATAATGTATAGAATTACATTAGATTCAGCTGGTTTTGGTAACATTTCCACTGAGCTGATTTCTTGGTAATGTGGGAGCTAAAGAAAACAGTTTTTTTTTGTTCACAAAAATAGAAGAGAGTGCCTATGACTATGGACTTTGCTGGAATCCCTTTTTTTTTTTTTTTTTTTTTTTAAGATTTTATTTATTTGATAGAGAGAAACAGAGCCAGAGAGGGAACACAAGCAGGGGGAGTGAGAGAGGGAGAAGCAGCCTTTCTGCCTTGCAGGGAGCCCAATGTGGGACGGGATCCTGGGTCTGACCTGAGGGATCATGACCTGAGCCAAAGGCAGTCGCTTAACCAACTGAGCCATCCAGGCACCCCTGGAATCCCTTTCATAGGCAACTCAGTATGATATAGACTTTTTTTTCCTAATGGGAGTTAAAGAATAACCTAGCATTTTGAAACAACACCAAGAAAAAAAATCCAAAACTCTACTACAAAGATGGTATAGCTAGTTTTTTGAGTTGGAGATGAATGAAGAAAAATTCTTAATCACTGCAATGAAGCAAAATCACATGAGATTTAAGAGAGAAGCATTTCTTCTTTTGAATATGCTTTCTTTTCTAGGGAAAAAAAGATTTTCTGTGGCACTTTTTTGCTACTGACCCATCTTCACCTGTATAACTGAACAGGAAGTCTGACATAGTAAATAACAACAACGAAATCTTCCAAGGTATCTTGGATATTTCTCAGCTTTAATAGAAAGCAAAATATAGCAGACATCAGACAGAAAAGGGGCCTTTTTGGTATAGTATAAATCAAAAGTGTAAATTATATTTTAGTTAAATTTATTTAAAAGGTTTATATTAAGGGTGCCTGGGTGGCTCAGTGGGTTAAAGCCTCTGCTTTTGGTTCAAGTCATGATCTCAGGGTCCTGGATCGAGGCCCGCATTGGGCTCTCTGCTGGGCAGGGAGGCTGCTTCCTCCTCTCTCTCTGCCTGCCTGTCTGCCTACTTGTGATCTCTCTCTCTCTGTCAAATAAATAAAATCTTAAAAAAGAAAATGAAAGGTTTATATTAATAAGATAAATATATTCCTCAACTTATATTTTAATTATTTCTTCAATGCATCTTACAGGATTTTGTTCTCTGTCTCTGTCTCTGTCTTTTTCAATGGATAAATAGCACCATTGATTGCATTCAGTGCATGGTGTTCTTCGTTGCAGGACATTAGCAGATGCCTGTTTCATCTGATATAGTGGTAGTTTACTTATCTTGACCGAGTCCATTCACAAAGATTTTCTCTCAGGAGAAGTAACCATTTCAATTTAATAAACTTGAAGAAATACATATTTTGCAA
>PITA01009890.1:31024-41947 GCA_004023965.1 Spilogale gracilis
GGTCTCCAGGATCATGACCTGAGCCGAAGGCAGTGGCTTAACCAACTGAGCCACCCAGGCGTCCCCCAAATACATAATGTTTTAAATTCAACTTCCTACAGCTTGTTCTCATTAATCCCACACAGAATATCATCTCAGATCCCATATATTCTCCATCCTTCCTGTGATTCAATGAGTTTTGAGATAAGGTAAATTAGAGTTGTTAGGAGAATTTTGGTTAGAGATGGCCTTGGCCATTGATATCCATATATTTCTACATACATCAATGTAAAATTTGGGAAGAAGGTATTTTGCAAATATTTTGAAGACTGTCTTTACAAGATCAAGGTTCTCAAAATTAATCCATAAATAATCAAATCAAATAACTTTAGTAATTTTAAAATATAAGAATTCTCTGATGGATCTAAATTAATAGGTATATAAGAATTCTGACTACACAAATCAAACTAATAAGATGTGAGGCACAGAAAAATCACATTTTACGCAATAAAACCATGAAAAACACAGGTTTTCATGGTATCCCATTTGACTAGATCCCCAGTGCCATCCTGGGTCATGTGTTGTAGTAGGAGAAAGCTCTTGCAGGGTTTCTTTCTCTGGAGACTAGCGAATGAGTCTCAAGCTAAAAGGAGGGAAAAGTATAATTTTCTCTGAGTAACTTCAGAGAAGAAGACAACCACTCAAAAATTAGCACCAAGATAGGTAATAAGGTAAAGATGGAGAATGCAGGACATAAAAAGACTTGAAAGTGTCTTAGCTCTATGAGGCTAATTCCAGATATTTGACGTTGGCCAGACTACATCCCTCCATACTGCATACTCTATTTAGAAGCCTACAGATTTGATAGACATTTTATGTGCTTAGTAAGTCTCTGTGAAACAAAATGAATTAAAATGTTGAAACATACCTAATGTTTTAGAGGCAAATAAGAAAGCAATTAGAAAAGACAAAACAATTTTTTTTTTAAATGTACCTACTTTTTAAAAGAGAATTACCGTGTCAAACTACCTATGTTCACGGAAGTGATGAGACAATGATTGAAACTGTTTTTGCTATGTAAATGCGTGTTCCCATTTGTGGTTTTGAAATCAGAATTTTAAGAAATGATCAAAATTGGGCTCACCAGTATGGACCACTGCATCACAGGCACACTTATACACAGACACATACACACCCATGCATGTACACACACACTCAAGTGTAATGCAAAAGCATTATTTCCAAATGCCTGTACCTACTCAGTACTTCAGAATTCATATCTGCTAGGAAAATCTCACCGGTTTTAATCCCAAGAAAATGACAAATCTTGATAAACCTAGCAAAAACAAATATACTTATTAACCATTTCCATGTTTTGTAATGTTTTCTGATAAAAAATTAATGTATTTTCCTGTTCTAAATACAGAGGCTAATAAAATACTCTTAAAGGATCCCCAAATGTGTTATTGTACCAAAATAGATATAATTTACTTTTCTACATATTCTTTCCATCTTTCAGCTATTTTATAGATATTTGGAATTTCTTTTAGATTTAATTCTAGAAAATAAAATCAGTTTTCAGTTTTGATTCCAAAATTTCATGTTGTTGTACTACCTCGTGAGTTATTTGAAAGTTTTCATCCTCCACCCTGATTTCAATAAAAAAAATAAATAATTCCCAGAAGAAGTAATTTTTTTGTAACTAACTGCCGATTGACCATGAACTGGGGGCCCTGGCACAGAGGCCCCTTCTCTCTTCCCCTCTAAGAAGCCCTGGCACAGAGGCCCCTTCTCTCTTCCCCTTCCCCATTCCAAGAATGCTCCAAAGACAGAGCCTTGACCTAGTGATGTTGTGTTGAGATGACCTGCACCACGGTATCTGCAACTGAACCCAGTTTAAGGTCTCTTTATAAATTTTTAAGATTTGGCAGGAAGTTGCAGAGATCCATTGTTTTGCCACTGCCCAAGACAAACACTGTGTGTAAGTTCCCTTTGCTTATTAAAATTGCCATCTACCTACCTGGACAGACCTGCCTCTTTCTTTGCTCTCTCCCTGCACTGATGTCTGGGGCCAGCTTTGGATTTCATTTGGGATGCTCCTAAGGGGGTTCTGAACTAACAGTAATGTCAGAAACACAAAGTAAAAAAAAAAAGTTTCAGAGGAAGACAAATACCATATGATTTCACTCATATGTAGAATTTAAGTAACAAAACAAATGAACATAGAGGGTAAAAAAAAGAGAGAGAAAGGCAAACCAAGAAACAGACTCTTAACTAATAGAGAACAAACTGAAGGTTATGAAGGGAGGGGGGCAGGGACTGGGTTAAATGGGTGATGGGGATTAAGGAGGGTACTGGTGATGAGCACTGGGTGTTACATATTAAGTGATGAATTAATAAATTCTGTGCCTAAAACAAATAGTACACTGTATGTTAACTGACTAGAATTTAAATAAAAACTCAACACTACAAAAATAATTTTAAAAATTAAGATAAAATAAAATAAATTCAGCCTTTTACCACTTACTTTTTGGGGGTAGTTGTCAGAACTGCAAGGGAATCACAATATTTGCTTTATTATTTCTCTGATATGTAAAAATTACTTTATGTTATTCCCTGTATTATGTTACTTATAATATATAAACTATAAGTTATGCAGTTACAAATATATCAAATAAAGAATTAATATTGTCTAAGTTAAATTATAGTGTGCAGGTTATATTTAGTAACTATAATTTCCATTATACTTTTTCTCTGTTCTGGCTAGTTATGATCTGGCTAACACTAGAGATATCCCAAATCATTACAATTAATACATTTTTGGAAAGCTTAAACACTAAAGTATTTTCATTCGAAAGTGTGTCATATTACATTTTTTCATTTGAACAAACATCTCAATTGTTTAGCTTTTTCCTATTTTCATACCTACTAAGTGCCACAAGCTGGTGATAAAGAAATTACTGAAATATCTCTTCTTAAATATGTTATGATACAGTAGAGAAAGTAAGGCCAATATTATAAAAAAAATTGAAAAGTGTTTATTTATTTTTTTAAATATTTTATTTGTTTATTTTAGAGTTAGAGAGAGAAAATGGTGAATGGAGGACCAGAGGGAGAGAGACAAACAAATACCATGTAGAGCATAGAGACCAGTGCAGGACTCATCACAGGACTCCTCACAGGGTTCAGCCTCAAGACCCTGAGATCAAAACCTGAGCAGAAACCAAGAGTCAGATGCTTAACTGACTGAGCCACCCAGGTGCCCCATTGAAAGGTGTTTAAATCAGAGAATGCTTAAGTGTGCCAGGGTTGTATAGAAGTTTGATTGACCCAGGGTGGCAAGTGGGGGTTGAGAAGATAGGCACAGTCTTCTTATTAAAGAAGTTTAAAAGCAGAAGTTGATTGTAAAGATTGATAAGGATATACCAGGCAACTTACACTATAGACACAATGGCATGAAGATGTGAAATGAAAGAGTAGAAGAGTATATTCTGGGAACTGCATGTAGGTTGATACAGTTGGCACATCGAAATGAGTAAGGAATTTATTTTTTTCATTGAAAATAGAAAAATAGGGGCACCTGGGTGGCTCAGTTGGTTAAACGACTGCCTTTGGCTCAGGTCATGATCCCGGAGACCCAGACCCTCTGCTTGTCGGGAAGCCTGCTTCTTCCTCTCTCGCTCCCCCTGCTTGTGTACCCTCTCTAGCTGTGTTTCTCTCTGTCAAATAAATAAATAAAATCTTAAAAAAAAAAGAAAGAAGAAAAAGAAATATGGGCAAGATGATTTAAATTCTGTATGTGACTCAGGAGTTTGGACTTAAAGGATACTATGTTCTTTTATTCTGTCAGCCTGAGATATGGAGCTGCTTACTGCTATTATTTATCTCTGCGTTGGCTTACAGTTTCCTTGCTTGCTTGCTTGTTTGATTTGGACTGTTTTCAACATTTGCAACACGAAGGTAAGTAGTATTTTACACTTCCTCTATTGGACCACAGCCATGGGTTCTGTTTTACTGACTCAGCATTGACCAATATAGACTATTAATCACAGTGTCACTATGAACATTTTTGTGCATGCTTTCTGGTACACATATGACAATTTTTACTAAGTCTACATGTCCAGTTCAATAAACACTGGCCACATATAGCAAGTAAGTACTTAAAACGTGGTCAATACATTTTAGGCATGCTCTAATTATAAAATAGACACTTGATTTTTGAAGACAGTATAAAAAATAAAGACTAGTAATTATCTCTTAAATAAGTTCATATCGATCATATGTTAAACTTTTTTAGGTATTTGAACACAAATATATTATTAAAATCTGGTATCACCTATTATTGTGTTTTAAGTTGGCTACTAGAAAATTTAAATTTACATCTTGGACTTGCATTTTCCTCTTTTATGGAGTTGCTGTAAGGTGTATGAGTGAAGAGTCATATTCCTTCATCTGTCTTCATCTTTACTAGAACATGTCGAATGGTTTTCCAAAGTGGTCATAAACATTTTAGACTTTCATCAGCAGTGCATAAGAGTTCCAAATTGTTCCACATTCTTTCTCATAGTTTCTATTTCATTCTTTTTAGTTTGGGTTAATCTTAAGAGTATATAATGATATCTCAGTGTATTCATCTGGTCACTAGTGATGTATATTTTTTCATGTTTGTTAGTTTAAGTACTACTTTTGCATAGCATCTTCTGTTAACATTCTACATTTCCACAATACTGACAAATGAATATTTGTAGATCATGGAGCCCTCCATAGGAAGGCTAATTTTTATAATTTTTTAATAATATGTAGTCATATTTTATAACTACCTGGTGAATCTCCCAAAACATTAAACATACAAATATTCAAGCAACATGAAAATAAGAACCTCAAATATTTTACTCAGAGATGGTTTTAGATTTATGTTGTCACAGACCATGTCTCCAAATGAGACAGATATATTTGAAACAGGTCTGGTATTTTTACTTTTAAAAGAAGAATGTTAATCTTTTTACTCATATAAATGTAAAGAATGAATTTCCTTTCCACTGACAATGCTTTAAAACATAGTGTATACAGCTAGAGTTCTATTTCACCTGTCTCAGGGCTTTAGAGGCAGGGAGCAGATGTTTGTTGGAGAGCTTGTCTTATAGCAAATCTTTGTTTCAAGGTGCTGAATCTCTTATGAGAAAAACAAAGCAATTTGGATATATTTATAGTTGAAAGAAGTGCTTACAATTTAAAGTTGACAGCAAATTATTCTTCACACTCATCATAAATTCAATTTATTGAAATTCACCTTGTGATCATTTTCGGGCTTATATAACCACCAGTTGAACAAAGCATTCAAACCAATGGTAGAATCTGTAAAAGAGAGGCAGATCCAATCACAAATCATTTGCTCTGAGACTTGCATTCAGCCAGGTGCTGCCTATGATGCTCCACTTCTTGGCAGCAAATAAATAGATGTAGTTTTTGGTCTTTATGCGGGGCTGGTAGGCAGGCGTACAAGAGACTGGGAAGAAGAGCATCCATCATGAAAGTCTGAGAAAACCAAAGTTTTATTTTTTTTTAAGATTTTATTTATTTGATAGAGATAGACACAACGAAAGAGGGAACACAAGCAGTGGGAGTTGACAGAGGGAGAAGCAGACTTCCCACCAAGCAGGAAGCCCAATCCCAGCATCCTGGGATTATGACTTGAGCTGAAGGCAGATGCTTAATGACTGAGCCATCCAGACGCCCCAAGAAAACCAGTTTTGAAATGTTTCCTGTGAGCAAAAGTGAAACGGGTAGAACGAAATGCATATGTTTGTGGACAGGTAAGCCATGAAAACAATAAATAAATATAAGTTTTAGAAGAAGCATATGTTTTCCATCTTTCATCTATGTCAGTTTGAACATTCTTAAGTATTAAAACATTGAGACTGTCATGAACATTTTAATTTTCACCTGTAGCTTTTTGAATTGTGCTAGACACAAAGTAACAAGATAAATGAAATAATAAATTCTAAGTGCCTAGCTTTAAGAATGAGAAAAAATATATCAAAACTAAGAGCATATGCTTAAGATATTAGACTTTAACTATTGTCTATAAATCATTAGACACTGTTTTATGAGATGAGAATTTAGCAGTTAAAATGAGTAAACAGACTAACCATCAATATCTCTATAAGTGATGCCTTTCTATATATTTTTTAGACTTTAAAGAGATAAAGTTATGTAATAACAAATACTTAAAATATTTACAACAAAGCTTTATATAATTTATAGAAAAATAATATCTTCTTTTAATCCCTTTACTCCCTTCCTTGAGTTTGGAAAGTCTTTTCATCATTAAACACTAAGGATTTACCATTATTATAAGTTATATTTCTAAAACCTGTGCCTTCTACTAGTCTGTGAGTTCCCCACAGAAAGTGTCAGATTCCCAGTTCATATATATAAAGCCCCCAAAATTAAATGACAAAGTTAATGAGTAAGTGAAAGAACTTTCAGTTATAAAATTAATAATTTATGGGGATCTAATGGACCACACAGTGAATGCAGTTAATGTTATATACCTGAAATTTGCTGAGAATAATAAATGTCCTCACGCCCCACACACACACAAAGATAAATATGTGAGGTGATGGATGTATTAACTAATTTTATCGTGGTAATCATTTCACAATATGTACATATATCAAATCATGTTGTAAATATAAATACAATAATATAATAAATATTTATAAATTATAATAATAGAATATATGTTTTCATATAATAAATAATATATTTATGTATAACATATTTATATATAATATATAATGTAACATGTAATATTTATGCATAAAATGAAATATCTCATTGAAATTCTTATAGTCAGTGATCTCATTGTAAATGTTTCAGATCTCATTTTAAATTGCTGCACATTCTTTTATTTTGCTCATATGTTTGGCATAGAGATTTTACTCCTTGCCATGGCATGAACAAAGAAGCTTTTTACAGAACTTAATCTGGCTCCCAATACAATATTGAAGATAGTCAAAAATACCTAGTTTTCAAAAGCATGGGAAAATAAAAAAAATTAAATGACATCCTAAAGGAGAGAATATCTAACAGAATTTTAAAAAATGCAGTGGGGCTGCCTGGGTGGCTTAGTTGCTTAAGCGTTGGACTCCTTATTACAGCGTAAATTATGATCTCAGGGTCCTGAGATTGAGCCTGCATTGAGCTCTGCATTGGGTATGGAGCCTCCTTAAGATCCCCTCTCCTCTCTCTTCCCCTTCCTTCCCCTGCTCTTGCTCACTTGCTCTCTCTCTTTCTAAAAAAAAAAAAAAAAAAAAAAAAAAAAAAAAAAAAAAAAAAAAAAAAAAAAAAAAAAAAAAAAGAAAGAAAGAAAGAAAGAAAGAAAGAAAAATCAGTGAAAATAAGTCAGAAATGAAGTGGTATTTCTCTTATATTTTGTGGGAAGAAAATAATGTGTGATTATTTTGATGTGGAGATTTGCTATAATGCATTATATTTACAGAACTATAAATGGAGATACATATTCTGACCATAGTATAGCTCAGTCAGTATAAAACACGTCAGAATGATAACTGGTGTCCACTGGTAAAAGGACTGACCCAGAATTATTCATATGTGCACCTAGGGTAGTGGCAGTACAAAATTTTGTTTCTGAAGTGTAGCTACTGGAACAAGTATCAAATAAACTGATTGTAGGAGGAAGCAATTAGAGGAAAACATCTCTATTAAACCTCTAAAAGAATGAAAACTGTGATTTAGATTTTATTTTAAAAATTGCTTCTGCTCTTTTGTCTTTGGATTTGTGCACATTACCCTTGATATATTTCAGATTCTAAATATCTAGATAAATAAAAAATTTCCATAATGCTTCCCCTCCCCATATTGCAAATTTAGATAGCAGTTTCAAAAATGATTTTCTCATAACTATTGGCAACAAGTTTAGAGATTAAAACATGCACTAAAACAAATAAAGTTATTGCCTGAGTTTCACCCTGCACTGCTGCTAAGGCCCAGGAATTAGTTCCTCTCATGCTCTGCCATCATCTTTCCAAGGGTTGTGTATCTGATGGTGTTTATCTTCAAAAGCAGAACTGCAGGAAATTAGTAAATATGACAATTTGGGTAGCTAATTCACCCTTCAAAATTGTATTTAATACTGAAAATATTTCAACAGATTTCATTCACAAACTCCATTAATTAACTAAACAAATAGAAATAAGTGAAAATACTGACAGTCATCACCTATTTAGATAAGAAAAGGAGTCAAAGTAATTCTTTCACAAAAGAAAAAGTATTGTTCTCAAGTTGAAATCAGAAAACAAACAAAAAGAAATGGGCCATAAAGGAAAATTTATTTTGTGTTTCTATGAGCTATTATACATAAGTTCAGCAATGATAATTCAAATTTTTTTAAGCAACACAGCCCAAATTAATGTATAGTTTTCTCTGGCATCTGTGTTTTATTCAAATCCTCAAGCTCACATATTCTTTCCTTAACTGTGTTCAGTCTACAGATGTTCCCATCAAAGTCATTTTCATTTTGTGACTGTGCTTTTGATTCTTACGATTTCCTTTGAATCTTCCATAGACTCTCCATATCTGTACTTTCATTGACAATCTGTTCTTGCATGTTGTATACAATTACCACCATGGCCCTTTAAATATTAATCAGTTATTTTAAATCCCTTGTCTGATAACTCCAGCATCTGCATCAGAACTGAGTCTTGTGGGGCACCTGGGTGGCTCAGTTGGTTAAGCGACTGCCTTCGGCTCAGGTTATGATCCTGGAGACCCGGGATTGAGCCCCACATAGGGCTTTCTGCTCGGCGGGAAGCCTGCTTCTCTCCCTCTCAGTCCCTCTGCTTGTGTTCCCTCTCTGGCTGTGTTTCTCTCTGTCAAATAAATAAATAAAATCTTAAAAAAAAAAACAAAAAAAACAAAACTGAGTCTTGTGCTGATGTCTACCTTTTTTCAAAGGTGTTTCTTCCTACCTTTTTAGCATACCTTGTACTTTGTTGTTGTTATTGTTAAAAATAATCATTTATTGGGTATAGGAACTGAGGTTAAAATGCATTTAATATAAGGCATTTTGTCAATCTGAATCAGAGTCAGTGTGTGTTAAGTACTGTATATACCTGTAGGTACAAAGAGGCTAGAAATTCAGCTAGTGTCCTTCCTTTGTGTCCCCCATTATCTTTGGGCTTCCCGAAAAACTCCTTTTTAGGGAAGTCTCTTTTTTGCCGTGCTTTCAGCTGTAATTCAGAGTTACACTAGAGCCCTGTTTATGTGGTGATAAGTGTGAGGGAGGAGAATCATTCTGTAATCTGATGATTAAATCTTAGACTTTTAGTGGGCCTGTGGCTGTTTGTTAGCTTCTCCCACAAGAAAGTTAATTATCTAAAACTTGGAAATAAACACAATAAATTACTGATTTGGCCTTGATTCTTCTTCTCAGAGCAGAGTTTATATTGTAGATTTTGTCTGGCAAAGATGCAAATCACCCCAGTGATTGTGGTTCTTTGGAGTCCCTTAGTGAATAATCAGTTTTATACTTAAGCCACTATGGTTTTCTCAGCATCACTTTATTAAATTATCTATATATACCTAGCTTTTAAAATACCCTTGATATTAGTTTGGCATATACCTAGTTCAATTATTAACTAATGGGTTAATTAAAATATTTGAGAAGAGTTCATATATATGTATTTGCTTTTTACCTTTTTTTGAAAATTATACTTTTATAAATTAAAGAAGACCTAAAAATATTGTATATAGACAAAAAAACAACCATGTCTTCTGACATGAACACAAATAAAACCTATATGGAAATGCAAAAATAATATACCCCCCTAAATAACTTTCTTGTTAAATAAGAAATTCAATGGCATGTTATAGACTATTCTGAAAATAAAAAGGTAGCAGCATTATACAAAATAAGGAGTGTAATCCAATCATTTTTTATAGAAAACCATATATATTAAATGCTCATAAGGGGAAAGACAACTTAAAGGAACTAAAGGTCAATTTGATCATCAAAATAAACATAAGAGAAAATAAATAAGAGAAGACATTTACACAAAATAACAAAAGGTAATATTTATGTAAATTCAAAAGACTAAAAACATAAAAAACAAACACTGATAATATTTTGTGAAGTTTGATTATTAAATAAAAGAGAAGTGAAATATAAGATTAGTAACAAGAAAAAGGCATGGTGTAAGTTTGGGAAAGAATGTAAAACTTTTTTTTTTTTTAAAGATTTTATTTATTTATTTGACAGAAAGAAACACAGCTAAAGAGGGAACACAAGCAGTGGGACTGAGAGAGGGAGAAGCAGGCTTCCTGCCAAGCAGGAAGCCCGATGTAGGGCTCAATCCCGGGTCTCCAGGATCATGACCTGAGCCGAAGGCAGTCGCTTAACCAACTGAGCCACCCAGGTGCCCCAAGAATGTAAAACTTTTAACAGTCTATTATATTACTCATAGTGCTAATATAATTTAAATATTACTAGCATGTATTTCTTTCAAAGAAATATACTGTAAAACTGATTTCAAAACTGATGGAAAAATGTATTAAAAAACAAAAAAGAAACAGGAAAAAAAGGAAATAAAAGGGAATTTGAGCAAAGAGAAATGTTTCTCTAGATAGAATAATGGTTAAGGAAAGTCCTTCTAAAATGGTAATATCAAGTCAGAGATCTGGATAAAGAGAGAAATTGAGCTACTCAAAAACAGCTAGAGATAAAATTTATAGGTAGAAGTAAGAGCAATTGCAGACAGTAAAACAGAATGACTCAACATATTTAAGAAATATCGAAAAGGACATTATGGTTTGAGTGAAGTGAATAAAAAACAGATGGCTAGATATAATGCCATTATAGATTTGAAATCTAACACCATAACTGTTGTACAAATTAATTTTGTCTTAGAAAAATCCCTGTGC
>PITA01009890.1:42047-75149 GCA_004023965.1 Spilogale gracilis
GCTCAGTTGGTTAAGCGACTGCCTTCGGCTCAGGTCATGATCCCGGAGACCCGGGATCGAGTCCCACATCGGGCTCCCTGCTCGGCAGAAAGCCCGCTTCTCCCTCTCTCACTCCCCCTGCTTGTGTTCCCTCTCTGGCTGTGTTTCTCTCTGTCAAATAAATAAAATCTTTAAAAAAAAAAAAAAAAAAAAAAAAAAAGAAAAATCCCTGTGCTAACTGATTATAAATCTTTAAAATAATTCTGAAGTTATGTCAACATTTCCATATTTTAAAGTGAAAACCTGTAATAATGAAAAAGATACTCCAGAAATATAATTTATTAATATTTATGTGGCTATTAAGTATAACTTTAGAAACTAAGCAAACAAAATATTTAAAAGCTATAGAAATTTATTTAAGAGAGTGAACTATTTATTTATTTAAGATTAGGAAATATGTTAGCATAATCTAGGGGCAATAGTAAGTCAAAGAAAAACTGAGCCATCTCAAGACCTAAAAAAGTATTTGATAAAATTTGGAATTTGTTCATCTTAGAACAAACAACAAAAGCTGGTGAAGTAGGTGTTAATAACACCCATTTAAAAAAATACAATAAAATCTGCCTAAAACTATCAGTCAAAATTTTTCTTAATAGTACATATCTAAAAACATTTCAAAGATTATCAGAAACAAAAGAAAGTTTCCACTATGACTTCTGACAGTCACATTATTTGACAATTCTAGTCAATATGACATCTAATAGAAACATAGGTATTACTCCTAAAAAGGAAAATAATAATTCTTTGCTGGTGATACAGTTGACAACTTGTACTACCAGATGTATTAGGAAAATTTAGTAAGGTAGTTAGACATAAATACACACTGTTTGTTTCTTCCCTATAAGTGAAAAAGCATGTCTTTGAAAATATAATGGAGAAAACATGCCATTTACAATAGAAAATAAAAGTCTAGAGATTAAGAAGGAAAGCACAGAACTAATATAAGTTATAAAATATAGGTCATACACACACCAAGACACATTATAATTAAATATGCAAAATATAGTGATTTTCTTTCACTCAAAGAGTGGAAAAGAGAAGCCGAAAGTGACAGTATTAGGTAGGAAACACAAAAGGAGGAAAAAATGAATATTTCTGTAAAATATAAGTCAAGGAATTCACAAAAAAAGGAAATAAAATATAATAATATATCCTTAAAACATGAGAAGAGAGAAAAATAATGGGTCCAAACATAAAAGACCATCAACTTAATATAAGCTGCTATATGCAGAAGAAGTTATATACAAACATAATGGTAACCATATATCAAAAACTACTAAGAAATATTCAAAAAAGAAAAAAAAATATCCAAATATATCACTAAGGAAAATCAGCAAAACATGATAGAAAGGCAAGAAAAGATCAGAAAAAAAAGTTACAGACACAACAAAATAAGTAATCAAATGGCAATAAATACATATCATCTATAATTTTTAAAAAGATTTTATTTGTTTATTTGACAGAGAGAAACATACAAGCAGGGGGAGTGAGAGAGGGAGGAGCAGGCTTCCCACTGAGCAGGGAGCCCCATGTGTGGCTTGATCCTGGGTCTCCGGGATCATGACCTGCACCATAGACAGTTGCTTAACCAACTGAGCCACACATGCACCCCTATCAATAATTATTTTAAATGTAAATGGATGAAACACTCCAATCAAAAGACATAGGGTGACAGAATGGATAAAAAAAGAAAAGAAAGAAAAGAAAGAAAGAAAAGGAAGTCCCATTATATGCTGCCTACAAGAGACTTATTTAAGACCTAAGGACACCTACAGATTGAAACTAATGGGAACTAGGGTAATCTAGGGAGGGAAACGAAACAACAGAGACTTTGGACACAGAAACAAGCTGAGGGACTTGGAGGGAGGGGGGTGGGGGGATGGGAAAGCCTGGTGGTGGGTACTGGGGACACCTAAAGCATGGAGCACTGGGTGTGGGGAATGGGGAATGAATCTTGGAACACTGGAAAAAAAAATTTAGTAACAATAAAAAAAATAAAATAAAAAATAAATATGAAAAAGCAAAACTAATAACTTAAAAAATATTAACTTTTAATCATAATGAAATGTCCCTTTTATCTGTGAATAATGATTTTTGCCTATGTATGCTTTGATACTAATAAAGTTGTACTTTGATATTAATTAAACTAAAAAAAATAATTAAAAAAAACTAAGAGAATGGAATAATATCTCATGCAAATGGATACAAAGGAAAGCCAGAGTGGCAATACTTAGATCAGAGAATAGACTTTAAAACAAAGACTGTAACAAGAGACAAAAACAGAGACTACATAATAAAAAAGGGAACAATCTAAGAAGAGGATAAAATGATTGTAAATATTTTTGCACTCGACATAGCAGTACCCAAATACATAAAACAATAATAAACATGAAGGAAGTAATTGATAGTAATACAGTAATAGTGGGTGAATTTAACACCCCCTTACAACTGTACAGAAAATCAACAAGTCAAAATGGTTTTGAATGACACATTGAAACATATATATTCAGAACATTCCACCCTAAGAGGAATACATACTTTTCAAGTGCATGTGGAACATATTCTAGAGTAAATCACATATTAGCCCATAAAACAAGCCTCAGCAAATTCAAGAATATTTCATCTTTTCTGACCATGCTATGAAACTAGAAGTCAACCACAAGAAAAGATCTGAAAACATGACAAATAAGTGGAGGTGAAATTACATGCTATTAAACAATGAGTGGGACAACCAGGAAATAAAAGAAGAAATAAAAAAGTATATGGAAGCAAATTAAAATGAAAACGCAATGGCCCCAAACCTTTGGGATGCAGCAAAAAAAGTTCTAAGACTGAAGTTTATAAAATCACAGCAAGAAAAATCTCAAAGTAACATTACACATAAAGAGACTAGAAAAAGAACAACAAACAAAACCTAAAGCCAGCAGAAGGAAGGAAATAATAAAGATTAGAACAGAAATAAATGATACAGAGACTACATAAACAATAGAACAGATCCCTGAAAACAGGAGCTCATTCCTTAAAAAAAAAAATCAATAAAATTGATAAACCTGTAGCCAGACTTATTAAGAAAAAAAAGGAAGGACTCAAATAAATAAAATCACAAATGAGAGAAGAGAAATAACAACCAATTCCACAGAAATGCAATTATAAAAGAATATTATGAAACACTACCAACAAATTGAACAACCTACAAGAAAAGCAGAAATTCCTAGAAACATATGTTACCAAAACTGAAATAGGGATAGAAAATTTGAACAGACCAATAACCAGCAAAGAAACTGAATTAATTATCAAAAAGTCCCAAGAAAAATACAAAAGTATAGGGCAGCTGGCTTGACAGGTGAACTCTACCACACATTTAAAGAATTAATGCCTATTCTTCTCAAAACATTCCCTCAAATTGAAAATGACTGGAAACTTCCAAATTCATTCTATGAGGACAGCATTATCCTGATACCCAAACCAAATAAAGACACCATTAAAAAGAGAGAACTCAAGGCCAATATTGCCGTTGAAGATAAATGTAAAAATCCTCAAGACAATGCTAGCAAATTAAATTCAATACTACATTAAAAAAAAATCATTCACCATGATCAAGTGGAATTTATTCATGGGTTGCAAGGTGATTCAATATTCACACATCAGTCAACATCATACGTTACATCAATAAGAGAAAAGATGAGAACCATATGATCATTCCAAAACACTTGAAAAAGTATATCCATTCATGATAAAAACCCTCAACAAAATAGTTTTAGAAGGAACATACCTTAACATAATAAAGGCCATATATGAAAACTTCACAGCTAAGAGCACCCCCAATGGAGGAAAACTGAGAGCAGGGACAAGAAAACATCAAGAACAAGACAAGGATGTCCACTCTCACCACTTTTACTCAAAATATTACTGGAAATCCTAGCCACAGAAATCAGACAACAAAAATAAATAAAAGCATCCAAATTGGTGAGGAAGAAATAAAACTTTTTTTTATTATTTGCAGATGACATGACATTATATGTATAAAAGCAGAAAGTCTCTACCAAAAATCTGCCAGAACCGATAAATGAATTCAGTAAAGTCACAAGATCCAAAATGAATGTACAGAAATTTGCTGTGTTTATATAAACAAATAATGAAGCAACAGAAAAAGAAATTAGGAAAAAATTCCCACTTAAAATAGCACAAAAGTAATAAGACACCTAGTGATAAACCTACCTAAAGAGGTAAAAGACTGGTGCTGTGAAAACTAAAAAGCACTGATGAAAGAAATGAAAGATGACACAAAGAAATGGAGAGACATTCCATGTTCATGGATTAGAACAAATACTGTTAAAATGATTATGCTGCCCAAACAATATACACATTTAATGCAATCCATAACAATATACCAGCAGCATTTTTCATAGAGCTAGAAGAAACAATTCCAAAATTTGCATGGAACCACAAAAAACCACAAATAGCCAAAGCAATTTTAGGAAAAAAAAAAAAAAGCAAAGTTAGAGGCTCACAATTCTGGACTTTAAGTTATATTACAAAGCTGTAACATTTAAAATAGTATGGTAATGGAACAAAAATAGACAAATATATCCATGGAACAAAATAGAAAACCCAGAAATAAACTTATAAGGATATGGGCAATTAATATTTGACAAAGCAGGAAAGACTATTCAATGGGAAGCCAACTGTCTCTTCAAAATATGACATTGGGAAAACTAGACAGTAACATGTGCAAGAAACTGGACCACTTTTTTACATCATACACAAAAATAAATTCAAAGTGGATTAAATACCTAAATGTGAGACCATGTTGAAAGGATAAAAATCCTAGAACAAAACATAGGCAGTAACCTTTTTGACATCGGCCATAACAACTTCTTGACACATCTCCTGAGGCAAGGAAAACAAAAACAAAAATAAACTGTTGGAATGACATCAAAGTGAAAAGCTTCTGCAAAGTGAAGGTCACAATCAGCAAACTAAAAGGCAGCCTACAGAATGGGAGAATATATTTGCATATGACATATCCAGTAGAGGGTCAGTATCAAAATATGTAAAAAAAAACAAAAAAACTTATACAGCTCAATACCCCAAAAATACTTACATTATAAAATGGGCAGAAGACATAACAGACATTTCTCCAAAAACATACCAAAGACCAACAGACACATGAAAAATGTTCATTATCACTTACCAACAGGAAAATACAAATGAGATATCTCCTCACAACTCTCAGAATGGCTAAAATCAACACAAGAAACAATAGGTGTTGGTAGGGATGTGGAGAAAAAGAAACACACCTGCACTGTTGGTGGGAATGCAAACTGGTACAGCCACTCTGGAAAAAAATGTATGGAGGTTCCCCAAAAAGTTAAAAATAGAACTACCCTACACAGTAATGGCACTACTGGGTATTTGCACAAAGAATTAAAAAAAACAAAACAATAACAACAACAACAAAACACGCTAATTCAAAGGGCTACATGAACCCCTATCTTAATAGCAGCACTCTTTATGATAGCCAAGATATGGAAGCAACCCATGTCCATTGACTGATGAATGGATAAAGAAGTTATGGTATATAGATGTAGATCATATATATGAATATTATTCATCCATAAAAGAGAATGAAATTTTACCATTTGCAACAACATGGATGGACCTAGAGAGTGTAATGCTAAGCAAAATAGGTTATCCAGAGAAAAATAAACAAACCATGTGATTTCACTTATATGTGGAATATAAGAAACAAACACATAAAGAGAAAAAGTGAAAGAGATAAACCAAGAAACAGACTTAATTATAGAGAACATACTAATGGTTTGTTTAGTTAGAGGTGAGGGACATGGGAGAAAATAGATGATGGGGACCTGGGTTATATGTTTCAGGTGTACAAAACAGTGATACACAATTCCATGTATCTCCCCATGCTTGTATACCTGAAACATATAACCCTATGTTAACTAACTGAAATTTTTTAAAACTTTTAAAAAATGTATGTCATAAATGAAGTATTGAGTACACAGAGAAACATTATTATTGAAATGGAAGACTCATTGTCAAAAGGATGCCAATTGCCACCAAATTGTCTACATGCAAAATGCAGTTTTACTTAAAATTTTAGTATGATTATTTTAAAACATGACCAAAAAATTCTAAAATTAATATAGATGAATGAATGCATAAAAAATCTTAAAATAACAATAAATTAGAAAATAATTTGGAAGAATTGGAATTTGGAATTTTCACATAATTGAAATGTAGTTATAACATTGCTATTTTCAATATCAAGAAATAAATTTTTTTCAGCCTTTTAGAAGTGCAGCTAAAACAAATCTGTCATCGTTCCCTTATTTAGAGGATCCAAACACAAATGTCCAATTCACTTATGAAAAGATAAGTGCAATGGAGGATGCCATTTTAACAAGGTACAGAAAAATGATGTTGGACAATAATATAGAATAGTCATACAACACATTCTCACAGTCATTTTCTTGTCAAATAAACTAAGGAGGAAGGCAATAAAGATATAGGAATGCCAGGTTGGTAGAACCAGGATGTGAGGTCATATGTGGTGTTTCACCCCCTTGTATGTCAAAGTCACCTAGATTTACAGAACTTGAGTTGAAAACCTTAAAAGAGTGTGCACCCTTTTTTGAATCTTCAAATGAAGAAAGATGACCAGGAGTTAAGCAGATGATAGTGGGGAAGATGGAGGAAGAGTTGCTTTGGCTTAAGCAGTAATGGTGAACCAGTTTTAAGTTGGAGAGATGTGATGCAGGGCAGTGGAGAGCAAACAAGAAGTTACCTGACCTCTTCATCTCTTCATTGTCATTTATATTTGTCTTCCTCTTCCTCTTCATTTTTCTCTCAACTTTGTTCTTCACCTTTTGTCCCCACCCCACCTTTTTTTTTTTTTTTTTAATGAATCTGTCTACTCTAAGTTATTGATAGGTTTTTATAGTTTGGTATAAAATATAACTTGTCCTACCTCAGAGAACCCCAATTAACTCACTCGGGCCTCAAAACCTTAATCTCATGACTTTTCAGTTTGACTTAAAATGATAAAAATGTTTATTAGCCAATCAGAAATAAACTAATGGTAAATATTTCAGGTGATATATAACTGTTGAAAAGAAGCAAACTTCTTCTTCTTCTTCTTCTTCTTCTTCTTCTTCTTCTTCTTCTTCTTCATCATCATCATCATCATCATCATCATCATCATCATCATCTTTTTTGGTGCAAAATGGTGGTTTATTAAAGCATGAGGACAGGACCCATGGGCAGAAAGAGCTGCTGCCCCAGGGTTGTGAGGGGTGGCTGATGATATACTATGGGGTTGGGGGATGTAAGGAAAAGGGAGGTTTCAAAAGAACTTTCATAAAGAGGACCTACAAGATATCAGAGGCCTTGACATTGTCAGGTTAAGATTTTTTTTTCCCTTCTTAGCAAAGTATTAACATTAAGATAGTTGGGAGTTTCCTGGAAGAATGTCGCACATGTCCCAACCAGGGGTGGGGGTTGGGGAAGGCAGGGTGTCAGCTTCTACTTTGTTCTCAGCTAGCCTTCTGTTCCCCCATCATTCACTTCCTGAACAGTTTTGATATTACAGAAGATGAGGCCTTCCACCTTCAACAATCATAAAGATGTAAGGAAGTAAACTTCTTAATATTCAAGTTTAATATAAGGTGTGATATTACCCACCCTAATATATGTATTGATATTAGTAATGCAAAAATATAATTTTGGCTTAAGTTCATGAAGATAGATGTGTTGCTGTGTGTGTGTGTTGCACATATTTATAGGTTTGCACATAGGAACCTTTTATGATCAGTAAGGCAGAGGGGGACGCTCTTATATGGAGATTAAGGCAATTTAAGCTCATAGGGCCCTTTGAATAGCAAACGTTAAAGTATGAAGATTTTTACTCAAATATACATTATTTCTCTCACATTCACTGAAAATATGATAGAGTTTCCTATTTCTCTTTTCATGCCAATCATGAGGGAGAAGGACACTGTATTCAGTTTATGAAGCATATAACATGTGGTTTCTCAGTGAAAAACTTTTAGGAGAAGTTGGCTTAATATAGCAGTTGCCTATGGTGACACATTAATTGTGTTGTGTTCCATTTTGGGGCTGTTCCAACAACAAAGCTTGTTAATAGTGATCTGGAGATAATTTTCTTGTTCCATTTTTCCTTTTAGAGATAGATGTGGTTGTTAGATAACAAGACTTTCATTGTTTTGAGAAAATTTTGCAGTTTGCTCTTAGAAAACAGTAATTTTAGAGTAAGGAGAAAGTCCTATAGATATGCAAGGTAAACTTGTACAAGACAAGTTTAAAAAATTGAAACAATTTGAACTTTTACTTGGATTTTTAATTCTTCTTATTATTTCACATCACCTATTCTGAAGCTCTTTCAAAAAATAGAAACAGAGGAAAACTTCCAGACTCTTTCTATGAAGCCAGCATTACTCTAATCCCCAAACCATACAAAAAGGAGAACTTCAGACAAATATCTCTGATGAATATGGATGCCAAGATTCTCAACAAGATCTTTGCTAACAGGATCCAACAATACATTAAAAAAATTATCCACCACGACCAGGTGGGATTTATCCCAGGGATGCAAAGGTAGTTCGGCACTCACAAATCAATCAGTGTGATAGAACAAATCAATAAGAGAAGAGAGAAGAACCACATGGTACTTTCAATTGATGCAGAAAAGGCATTTGACAAAATACAACATCCGTTCCTGATCAAAACTCTTCAAAGTATAGGGATAGAGGGAACATTTCTCAACCTCATAAAATCTATCTACGAAAAACCCACAGCGAATATCATTCTCAATGTGGAAAAGCTGACAGCCTTTCCTCTGAGATCAGGAACAAGACAAGGATGCCCACTCTCACCACTACTGTTCATCATCGTGTTAGAAGTCCTAGCAACAGCAATCAGACAACAGAAAGAAATAAAAGGTATTCAGCTTGGCAAAGAAGTCAAACTCCCTCTCTTTGCAGATGACATGATACTCTATGTGAAAAACCCCAAAGACTCTACCCTCAAGCTACTAGAATTCATACAACAATTTGGTAACGTGGCAGGATACAAAATCAATGCACAGAAATCAGTTGCATTCTTACACACTAACAATGAAAATATAGAAAGGGAAATCAGAGAATCGATTCCATTTACTATAGCATCAAAAATCATAAGATACTTAGGAATAAACCTAACCAAAGAAGTCAAAGATCTGTACTTGAGGAACTACAGAACACTCATGAAAGAAATTGAAGACACAAAAAGATGGAAGAGCATTCCATGCTCATGGATCGGAAGAATAAACATTGTCAAAATGTCTATACTGCCCAGTTAAATCTATACTTTCAATGTCATTCCGATCAAAATTCCACCAACATTCTTCAAAGCGCTGGAACAAACAATCCTAAAATCTATATGGAACCAAAAAAGACCCTGAATCGCTAAGGAATTGCTGAAGAAGAAAAAAAAAAAGCTGGGGGCATATCGTTATCTGACTTCAGGCTTTATTACAAAGCTGTCATTACCAAGACAGCATGGTATTGGCACAAAAACAGAGAAATAGACCAATGGAACAGAGTAGAGAGTCCAGATATGGACCCACAAATCTATGGTCACATCATACTGAATATTGTACTAACTTATAGCTCAAAGTCAACCTAATAAGTGTTGATATTTTATACCTACAACTATAATTCATTCAGTGTCAAACCATAACCTACATACCAGCTTTTAAAACATGGGATTTATGAAAACCTTACCAAAATTTATCTTTATCTATCTATTATTTTTATTTCATTTTTTAAAATTTAAGATTTTATTTATTTTTTAGAGTGAGAGAGAGCATGAGCAGGGGGAGGGGCAGAGGGAGAGGAATAGCAGACTTCTCCCTGAGTGCAGAGCCTGATGTGGGGCTGGATCCCAGGACCCTAAGATCATGACCTAAACTGAAGTCAGATACTTAACCAACTGAGCCACCCAGGTGCCCCTTAATTTAACATTTTAGCATGTGGCTTTGGGATGCTAACAATTAAAGTACTTCACTGTAAAACATGTACAAAGTGGATAATTCGAAGTGCTCACAAACAAGACAAACTTATAAGATTAACTGACGTAAAACAGAAAATAGCATAGTAATTTAAATTATATTTTGTCAAATATTGTTAATAGCAGTTGTTTGTTTATTTGACCATCAGTTTATTTAATGTTACCTGGTTACTAAAAGTCCATGGGGTAAAGTAAACAAGGAACAGACTTAGGAATTAGATAAAATCTCACAAAAATTCTGTTTACTAATCTAGGAAAGAGTGGGTTATTCCCAGACTATACACATGATAACTGACTGTGTTGGCTTGTCTCTAAAAGCCAGCACTCTGAACACCCCCTCTTTCCCCTGGCTCCACACCTAGAGGATAGAGCCCAGTGTAAAGGGTTCTTCATCTCCTTGATGATCGAAACAGTCTAGATCTCACCTCTTTAGGAAAGAGGTGATTTAGAATATAATATTCATAGGTAAATGGGATTATAGAAATTATTCAGAGCAGACCAATCATTTGTGGAAACTGAGCCACAGAGTTGAAGGAACTTCCTCAAAGTCACACACCATAAACATGGAAGAGCTAGTATTTTCAACACCAAGAAGTAAATAATTCAAACATAATGATCAAGCACATAATTCATATAATAACTAAAATCAAAGCCTAGAAAATGAAGTAATGTAGATGATAAAGAATGTAATAAAGCAAAAGGTAATGAGGAAAACACAGAAGGATCTTCTGTTTTGGAAGTATTGAATCTTGCATACACTTTTAAAGGTAATTACTGCTTATAGGTTAGGATGGAGTATTTTCATTAAACTAAAATGAAAGGAAATATCATACAGTCCATTTTTATGCTGCGACATGCCCGCTCAGAGTGCTATATACTGAAGTTCTCAGACTATAAGTATATATAAAAACATGCTTTTGATTTGTCATATAAATTTGTAATTTGTATTATAAATGTTTCTACTCTCAAATCAAAGGCAAACATGATGCTATGAAGAAGGATACTTAGGGAGCTTGAGCTTTTTGAAAAGTATCATGAGTTAAGCGCATAGGCTCTGATAAAACTACCCAGTTCAAATTTCTGTCCATTATTCACTACATTTGTGTCCTGATTACACATAAAATAATTTAGATAATTTGGATTCAGATTATAATTTCAGATCCTTTGAATTCCTCTGGGAAGAAAGATTTTCATGACATTATGCACCTCATTCCTCCCCAATTTGACAAGTTCCAGATTTACTGTATCTTTTAAGGTACTTTACATCATCATCCCAGCCAGTAGTGACCACTCATTCATTTGAATTCCCTTTTCACTCTTTTGCTTCTACATTTCTTGAGAAATGTATAATAAACCACTTCCTAGTGTAATTATGTATCCAGCTAAGATATCTACCTTTTAACCTGTAAGATCCTTGAGAGCAGTGGTTGTGCTTAATTTTTATGTTCTGTATAAGTCTGAACTCAGTTCCTTCTACAAAGATGAAAGCCCTATGGGAATTTAGTGGATGAATATTCTTTCAAAACATTTACAGTCTGAGCTACCTAAAGCAGCTCTCATTTATGCATTAATTTTTCCCTGCTTTCTAATAATTGCATTTGAATAGAACTTGTCTCAATTGTCTATTTTATATGCCCAAGCATCTATTATAACAGCTCAGAGTAGGCTTTCGATCAAAATGGAGTATAAATTGAGTTTTCAGGAAAAGCATGTCAATAATTTCCAGAAATAATCAGCAGTTATCTTCAGTTTGATTTCTTCCTTTTATCATTGCCAATCAGAAATCAAATTATTTTCCTCCAATTTTTAATGTAAAATCAGAGTTTAAATAATTTTCACTTTAGTTGTAAGTTTACACAATCAGATTTATTAAAAGTTAAATTGATCTACATCATATACTTAATTATAAGTGTTGATTTGATTTGTGGTCTCAAGATTTTCTGATATGAATTCAAGCCATGGTTTCAGCAAATGTTCACTTGAACTTCAAACTCAGAAAAAATAGTTGAATATTTGACCTTGTACTAAAAAAAGAAATTAGGATCATAGAACAAAAAATTACCTCTGCATAGTATTCATCCTCTACTGCTTCACACTACCATATATTATAAGGTTTCCATTTCTTTGGTTGTGCCTAATGTCAGAAAGAGATAGCTAAAAATTAAAAGTTTAGTAAGATAGCCTTATCGACTAATTGCAAGACTTAAGATTTGTTTTTAAATTGACCTTCTCCAAACTCTCAAGATGTATAATTATATATTTAAACAGTTTTTGTTTTTATTTTTGTTTTTATTTTTAAAGTGAATTTGACTAAAGCAATTGTTCACATAGATACCATCAGTAAGGTGTTTACTTTTGTGTGAAAAAAATTAGTTTTGCAAATCACCTCAAACTTCCTGTAAGAAACTATATATAACCATTTTTATTATTCACAACTGCCCTGTATCAGTATAACATTCCTTTCTCTAAAGTACAACATAATAGGTGATGCATTAGTATTGAGCCAATTTTCCAGTCAAATGAGTATGCTTAGAAGAGAGCTAATAGAAGACTCAGTAATAATAATACAGACATTTCATAGTACAGAAGGGCCTATTAGTCTGTAGCATTGTGGTTTTGATATATTTAACTACTAACCTTTAAGTTAATTTGTTATTCTGCTTGTATTAATGTATTCTAAATCAGGCTAGATTCATTGATGCTAAAAAAGTATTATGATGTAACACAAAACAATGTAATAATCAACACTGTATTTGCAGTCACATTAATAGAGTGAAATTAAAACCACAATTAATATTCATGAAATAAATAAGCTCTTGTAAAATTATAAATTTGTAGGCATTAGGGTATTTCTATAAAATATATCTGCTTTCACTGGAAGTTCATAGTCATAAATACTAATGATTTTGAGAAAATATGTGTAAATATGGAGATATATATTAAACAAAATGGAGTAAATAATTTTGCTTTTCCATGACTGTTTACATCGATTTATCTTTGTTTTTTCGTTCCTTCTGAAACTAAGAAATATTTTATTCAATGGCTACAGTGCATTTTTCTGTTCTAAAATATATTTAGCCAAAATTAATTCCATTGCTCTAGTGTGCAAAACACTAGGTTAGAGCTGCAAGGAAACATAAATGTATAAGATGCAGTACCTGCCACTTCTAAATCTTAGCATGTAATGGGAAGGAAGGCAGATACTGATTTCCATAATGTAGGGTAGTAAACTATGTTGAAGAAAGGGAAGTGGAACTGGTACCATCTACTGTACTAATTTGCTCGTAACTAGGCTGCCACAATGAAGTGCCACAAACTGAGTGGCTTAAGCAACAGAAATTTATTATCTCACAACTCTGGAGTCTAAAAGTCTGAAACCACAAAGTGTTGTCGGGGTAGGTCTCTTCTGCAGGCTAGAAGGGAGTTTCTCATGTGCCCATTCTAACTTCCGATGGTTGGCTGGCCCTCTTTGGCTATAGGTACATTCCTCCAATCCCCAGTCTCATATTTCCACGGTGTTCTGCCTGTATCTCTTCAGATAATCCTCCCTTTGTTCATGTCTGTCTATGTGTATGAATTTCCCCTTTTTATAAAGACAGCAGACATATTGGATTAGGATCCATCCTAAGGACCTCATTTTATTTTTTTATTTTATTTTATTTTATTTTATTTTATTTTATTTTATTTATTTTATTTTATTTTATTATTTTATTTTATTTAAGATTTTGTTTATTTGACAGAGAGAAACACAGCTAGAGAGGGAACACAAGCAGGGGGAGTGAGAGAGGGAAAAGCAGGCTTCCCACTGAGCAGGGAGCCTGATGTGGGGCTTGATCCCAGGACTCCAGGATCATGACCTGAGCCAAAGGCAATCACTTAACTAACTGAGCCACCCAGGCACCCCAGGACCTCATTTTAAATCGATTACCTCATGAACATTCCATTTCCAAATAAGGTCACATTTTCCAATTTCAACAATTTTTGAGGGGATAGAATTCAACCCATAACATCTATCTATATTTTGTTTCTATTTCCTTTGGGATTTCAGTCCATTAGCTTGCGACCTGACAATAATCTATTGATATAAGGGATAAAGAAGTCTTCGGGAAGTAAGCTGAACATTTGGGAAAACAAAGTAAGGCATACTGAGCTTAGTTCTTCTCTTTGACTTCCTAATCAATTAACAAGCAGCCCTGGAACCAAGGCTTCTTGTGTGTTAGTGTTAGCCTGGAATAGTTTCTATGTGGAACGCTGGGAGATCTGATGCCTGTTTCCTTTTTAAGCAGAGAGAGTTGTGAGGTCCAACTAATTTATACTCTTTCCTAACAGAAACAGGAGTGGTATCAAAGGCATGTATCAACCCCCACAGGAAAAGAGAATGCTAGACTATTCAATCTGAGGTTAGGTATGTGTGAGTCTAAGAAAGGGAACAGTGGACAGGCATATGTTGGAGCTATTACAGATTTGGTTCCAAGCCACAATGGATAAAATAGCTATCAAAATAATGATAAATCAAATGATTTTTTTTGGTTTCCTAAAGAATATAAAAGTTATGTTTACACTATAGTCTATTAAGTGTGCAATAATACTATATCTAAAATAAATATATATACCCTAATTTAAAAATTTTATTTATTAAAAACTAAACTTTATTGCTAAAAATGCCAACCATTTTCTGAGCTATCAGCAATTTGCACTTTTTGCTGTTGGAGGTTTTGCCTTAATGTGGATGGCCACTGAATGATTAGGGTGCTGGTTGTTGAAGGCTGGGATGGCTATGACAATTTCTGAAAATAAGGCAACAGTGAAGTTTGCCACATCAATTGACTCTACTTTTCATGAATTATTTCACTATAGCATGTGATACTGTCTGCAAACATTTTCCCCAAAGAAGTGGAACTTCTTTCAAAACTGAAGTGAATCTTCTCAAACCCTGCTGCTATTTTATCAACTAAGTTTACATAATATGCTAAAACCTTTGTCATTACAACAGTCTTCATAGCATTTTAACCAGGAGTAGATTCCATCTCAAGAAATCACTATCTTTGCTTATCCATAAGAAGCATCTCTTCATCCATTAAAGTTGTGTCATAAAATTGCAGAAATTCAGTTCCATCTTCAAGCTCCACTTCTAATTGCAGTTATCTTGCTATTTCTACCACATCTGCAATTACCTCCTCCACTGAAGTCTTGAACCCCCCAACATCATCCATGAGGGCTGGAATCAATTTCTTCCAAATCCTTGTCACATTGATATTTTGACCTCTTCTCAGTGGCATCTAAAATGGTGAATCCTTTACAGATTTTCAGTTTACTCTGACCAGACCCATCAGATGAATCACTATCTGTGGTACCTGTAGACTTATGAAATGTATTTCTTAAGTAATAAGACTTGAAAGTCAAAATTACTTCTTGATCCATGAGCTGCAGAATGGATGTTGTGTTGGCAGGAATGCAAACAACATTTTTCTCATTGTACATCTCCATCAGAGCTCTTGGGTGGCTAGGCGCATTATCAATGAGCAGTAGTATTTTAAAAGGAATCTTTTTTTTTTTTTTTTCCAGCAGTAGGTCTCAATAGGAGGGTTAAGATACTCAGTAAACCATACTGTCAACAGGTATGCTGTCATCCAGGCTCGTTGTTGCATTTGTAGAGCACAGGCAAAGTAAACTCAGCTTAATTGTAAACAGCCCTAGGATTTTCAGAATAGTAAATGAGCACTGGCTTCCACCTAGAGTCGCCAGCTACCTAAGCCCTGAAAAAGAAAGCCAGCCTGTCTTTTGAAGCTTTGAAGCCAGGCATTGATTTCTACTCTCTAGCTATGAAGGTCCTATATGGCACCTTCTTCAAATGGAAAACTGTTTAATCTCCATTGAAAATCTGTTGCTCAGTGTAGCCACCTTCATTTATTATCCTAGATAGATCCTTCAGATAATAGCTTCTATGTCATGACTTGCTGCTTCACCTTGCACTCTTATATTATGGAGTTGGCTTCTTTCCTTATTTTTTTAAGTCTTTATTTAAATTCCATTTAGTTAATACACAGTGTAATATTAGTCTTAGGTGGGCAGTATAGTGATTCAGTACTTCCATACAATACCCAGTGCTCATCACAAGTGCTGTGGTAATCCCCATCACATATTTAACCCATCCCCCATTCTGCCTTGCCTCTGGTAACCATCAGTTTTTTCTTTATAGTTCAGAGTCTGTTTCTTTATGTAAACCTCATGAATGAACTTCTGCTGGCTTCCAGCTTTTCTTCTGCAGCTTCCTCACCTCTTTCAGACTTCATGGATTTGAAGAGAGTTACGGCCTTGCCCTGGGTGAGTCTCTGGCTTAACAGAATGTTGTGGTTGATTTGATCTTCTATCCAAACCACTAAAACTTTCTCTGTATCAGCACTTAAGACCATTTCACTTTCTTATCATTTGTGTGTTCACTGCAGTAACACTATTAATTTCCTTCGAGAAGTTTTCTTTGTCTTCATAACATGTCTTGGCTAACTCTCCCAAAAGGCCTTCCTTGTGTTTGGCTTATTAGCTTTTGACATGCCTTCCTTATTAAAACTTTATCTTTTTTAGCTTTTGATTTAAACTGAGATATGTGCATATTTCTTTTCACTTGAACACTTAGAGGCCATTGTAGGGTTATTAATTGACCCAGTTTCAATATTTTTGTATCTCAGGGAATAGGGAGACCTGAGGAAAGGAAGAGAGATGAGGAACAGTCAAATGGTGCAACAGTCAAACTTATGCAACGTTTATGAAATTCATCATCTTTTCTGAACACGGTTTTTGGTGTCTCAAAAAAATTACAACAGTAACATCAAAGATCACTAACCACAGATCACCATAATGAATGTAGTAATAATGAAAAGTTTAAAATATTGCAAGATTTACCAAAATGTGACAGAGACATGGAATGAGAAATGCTATTTTCAAAATGGCACCAATGGACTTACTTGATGCTTGATGCAGGGTTACCACAGAGCTCCTGTTTGTTAAAAAAAAAAAAAAAAAAAAGCAATATCTGAAAAATGCAAAAAAAAAAAAATGAAGTACAATAAAATGAGGTATGCCTGTGTATCAATAGATTGCTTTGCTTCCATTTTGTTGAAACTCAGGTTGTGTTTCGCTCACCAAACTTGATATTGCTGGAACTGTATCTTTTTTATAGTCAGTGCCAGAAAGTGACTTAATTTTATAATTAGAACCTTGAATACTTGCTTTGGCTGACAGCTCCTACTCAGTTTTCAAGGCCCAATTCAGATGTTGCTTTCTTTATAAAATTGCCCCTGCCTCTTCCTTAACAAAAGTATAGGCTACCTGTTTGGAGTTCTCATGGCACTCTATTTACATGTTTGTTTGTTTGTTTGTTTGTTTTGATATTTATCTCTCCCAGAAGAGTATTATATTTCTGAAGATAAAGACAGCTTCAAATATCTCTTTAAATGCTGAATGCCTAGAATAGGGTCGAATAAATAGTGAATAAATGTTTGCTGGATGAATAAAAAAATAAATGAATGAAACTTTGCCACAAAATAGCATAGGTAATGATGGAATAACAAAATGCAATATACCCCCATTTATTCTTTTCTTCTTGTTTTTAAATATTAGTTCTAAGGTGACTAATAGTTCATGGTATAAGCCAAATAATAGTACATGATGAAATTATCTGATATATGTTAACTATACACATGTACATGCCTACACATGTGCATATGTTTGTTTATTTGGAAAAGTTCAGCACCTGCTATTGTGCAAGCAATGTCACTCACTATTGTACAATTCGCAACCTATCATCATATATCAAGTCAGTCATATAATCTATATAAGGGAATTCAACAGTGACATATAAGTATTTCTGTATTGGAAAAATGGTTATGCTTGTACTATTCTATAGGTGTATTAATATAGGATTCTGAACACTGATTTTTTTAAAATAGGTGGAAGAAACAAAAATTTAATTCACATGAATACATTAAATGGTTTTAAATGACTACCAATGTCTTATTAACAAGCATAATGTTGTCTACCTTACCAGATGGTGTGGGACAGAAGCTTCATCAATACTTTTATCTGAGAGCAGGTGAATGCTATGCTATCCATCACATTTTGCATATGCAGGGATCCCATGCCTTTGATTCTGTGATGGATACACATTCTAATATGGGCAGTTTGGAATAAGCAGTACTCCCCCTTCAGCCTTATAGATGTGGTAATAAATCCAACTGAGCTTTCTGCAGGGTCTGTCATCCCCATGCACTGTTAAACATGAATCCTCTTCAGTGACAGGAGATGTGAATCCCACAGAACCAGCCTATCGTTAACATCTCTAAAGTGCTTGGAGTTTCCTTTGAGATAAAAAAAAAAAATGTTATAAATACTCTTATGATTATCTTTTTTTTTTTGAGAGAGAGATACTGTTATTCACGGTATTCTTTTTTTTTTCCCTCCTGGAAAATATTTGTCATGTTGATGCATTCTCCAGTCACCGCCAATGAAGAAAAATGTTTGCATCTCTTTCTCCACAAACTGTGGGTGGGGAGAGACTTCAAATTGAATTAAGAACACATCAGTGAGCTCCAAATAAATGACTTAGCCTGAAGGCTGAAGTGTTACCTTTTATTCTATGGCCTATAATTGACACAAAGTGTGTGTAGAGTAATTCATAAAACACAGACGGTGCAATAGTGGAATATTTTATTATAATGAAGGATCATTATTTTTTACAGTCAAAAAGAAGCTCAAACACCCTGATCATTAAGCAACATTACATATTTTCAGTCAAAGAGTAAGATTTGGGGCCAGGATCCCACCATAATAGGATTTAATAACTTAGTATGTATTGTTTTCTGAACTCAAAGAGACTGAAAACTTCCTTAATGGATTTTATGTTACTTTTGTTCTACCTTGGACTTGACATCTAAAATATGGCACTATCTTTAAGAAAATTATAAAATATTGTAGATTTAAGGAAGAGAAATAAGGAAATAAGGAAATAAAAATGATCTGCTCCAACAAAAAATTCAAGTGGTAATAATAATAGCTATGCACAGTACCTGTAATGCACAGGACTTAGCTTGCTAAATTACTATAGTGCAATGGGGCCTGCAAGTTTTCCAGAGCAATAATATTGTTAATGATATAAGGTGTTTCTCACTATAAGATATTTTAATATTCTTAACCAAAAAATCATCATTTAATATAAACAATGTTAAAAACTTAAGCCATGTGGACGCCTGGGTGGCTCAGTGGGTTAAAGCCTCTGCCTTCGGCTCAGGTCATCATCTCTGGGTCCTGGAATCAAGGCCCATGTCCAGCTCTCGGCTCGGCAGGGAGCCTGCTTCCTCCTCGCTCTGCCTGCCTCTCTGCCTACTTGTGATCCCTCTCTGTCAAATAAATAAATAAATTCTTAAAAAAAAAAAAAGAAAAGTTAAGGTATGAAAATAGATAAATTCAAACAAATACTTGATTCTGGATGTGTAAGCAGCTGGCCTAATTTTCTATCTATCATTTCATACTAGCTAAAGTTTTATTGGGAAAATTTCACAGTAGGCTAAAGAATTTAGTTTGGGTATTCTTTGTTGCTTTAATCATTACAAGTGAAGTGAATATGATCAAAATATAATTTCAGAATAGAGTCCTTTATCCTTAATTGTGTTAAATTTTGCCGTTGAGTTCCCTTCTGGACAGGAAGCCTGCTTCTTCCTCTCACTCCCCCTGCTTGTGTTCCCTTTCTGGCTGTGTTTCTCTCTTTCAAATAAATAAAATCTTAAAAAAAAAAAAAAAAGAATTTAGTGGATCTGGTTTAAGGATAGACTCATACCAACAATAATGACAAGTAACTATTTGCATATATATGCCATATACATATATATTTAAATGTGTTATAGATAAATTTATAATGTGCATTATATATCTCTTTCTATATATAAACATGTTCTGTGTAGGTAGCTATATACACACACACCTCACACACATGCACATATATATTTATATTTAAATTGCAAGTATATATATATATATATTCCAAATATTCCAAATATACATTCATATATATACATATATATTCCAAACAATTCACCCAAATAGTTTTGGAAACTCTCTGTAAATGAGATTTCAGATTTTATTGTAAAGCTGATTTGGGAGGAAAGGGGACTATATGAACTAAATTAACCATCTGGGGAACTTGTAGAAATTTTGGGAACTAATCTACCAAGCAGGACACCGGAAAAGTTCGAGCAGTGGAAAAGAAAACGGGACTAACTGAAGGTTTACATATATACATGGGATAAGATTCTTATATGGCACTTCCATCATGTTATCCTCACACTGCATCTATAACCATCCTTATATCTCTCCCTCTATCCCTAGTCAATACCTAAAACACATGTATTGTTTTGTAGAGTTTGCATTCAGAAAAACACTAGTCTTTTTCTCTAAAGGAGAATAAGATTTGTACATACCAAAATACAATGCTTCATGTGTTCACATTTTCTGGAAAGAATTAAACTGTTTCTTTTTTTTTTTTTAAGATTGTATTTATTTCACAGAGAGAGAGATCACAAGTAGGCAGAGAGGCAGGCAGAGAGAGAGAGGAGGGAGCAGGCTCCTTGCTGAGCAGAGAGCCCGATGTGGGCCTTGATCCCAGGACCCTGAAATCATGGCCTGAGCTGAAGGCAGAGTCTTTAACCCACTGAGCCACCCAGGCGTCCCTAAACTGTCTCTTTTATTCAAGTGATATCTGTAAGTATCTGTAGCATGACTATTTAATAGGATGTAGGGAAACAAAAAAAGAAGTGGCTTCAAACATCAAGGATATATGTTTAACCTAGAATTCTTTATCTTCCCAAAGCATAAATAAAAATCCAGGAAAAAGTTTATAATTGTACAAAGATGTGGAAAATTTACTCACCATGTTCCATATTTGGAAATTCTTTGAAGGTGTATTTTAGGCAAGTAAGCTTAGAAATCAAGAAAAAGGAAGACATGGGTTTTGGGAATTATGTCTATAATGCAGAGTGGGCCAGATACAGTATTCCAGATGAGAGCTCTGGAATAGACCTGGAGAACAACTTATCCAGTACAGAAAGGTGTGATAAATGGAAGAAAAGCATCTTGAGAGATGACCAAAAAAGAAAAAAAAAAAAAAAGACTCTATAATATGTTTAAGAGATTTAAATTTTAAAGGTGTGGCAATGGCAAGTATTGCCAAAAAAAGAAAAAAAATTAAAACTCTATGAAAAATAATTTACTAGAGATCATGACTCAGTGATTTTTTTGTGACCTTAGTAAAATGTTCTATTTAGTGGCATGAATGTTGAACATGCATTATTTTGCTGGGGATCATAACAAAATACCACAGTCTGGGTGGATTAAACAACTGAAATTTATTTTCTCACAGTTCTTGATGCTGAAGTCTGAGATTAGGATGTTGTATTAGTATCTTCTAATACCTATCTCCTTGGCTGGCAGTTGATGTTTTGTTTTGCTTTTGTTTTTGTGTGTTTGCTGTGTCTTCCATGGTCTTTCCTGTGTGTATGCATATCCCTCATGTCCCCTTGTGTGTTCAAATTTCTTCTTCTTTTTTTTTTTTTTTTAAATATTTTACTTATTTATTTGACAGAGAGAAGCACAGCGAGAGAGGGAACATAAGCAGGGGAGTGAGAGAGGGAGAAGCAGGCTTCTCGCTGAGCAGGGAGCCCAATGTAGGACTCGATCCCTGGTCTTCAGGATCATGACCTGAGCCGAAGGCAGTCGCCCAACCAACTGAGTCACTCAGGCACCCCCAAATTTCTTCTTCTGATAAGCATGTCAATCAGATTGGATTAGGGCCCATCTTCATGGCTTTGTTTTAAAAATAATTAACCTCTTTAAAAGAATATATTCAAGTACAATCACATTCTGCATTCTGAGGAACTGGATGTTCAGATTTCAATACATGTATTTTAGGAGGAATAAAATTCAATCCAGAAGAAACCTTTTAGAAAATAAAATGTAATCCTCACACATAAATTAATTGTTTTAAGGTTTTAAGGTCATTTTATGGTCAAAGCTCAGGAGATATTTTTTTGTTTGTTTCCACTAATAGAATTGCACCCTTAAATACAGGAAATCACAAAATATTATAAAATTGGTGAAAACAATGGCAATCAATAATGCAAAAATAATAGAAAACCTAAAATATATACTAGTAGATGTTGACTAAAAGAGAGGATGAGTTAAAATATGGTTTTCATATTGAAGAGTAAATGGGCAATTTCTGTGGTTGATGAATCAATAAGCAAAATGTAATATTTTACATTGTGTTTTGAACTAACCTCTTAAAAATAAAAACAATAAATTTAATATGACAGACAAGCTGCAATGTGATTAAAAATAGGAAAATGTAGGATAGGATATTTATTTATATCGAAAACACTTCTAAACATTTTGAACCACTGCTGTGTAACTGATAAATATAGCAAACAGTATTTACTATTGTTAGTATGCCATCATTATATAATATATGGCTAGGGTTTACTCTGGGCACATACTACTTCTAATTTTATCACCCATCATTTTGGATTTAAAGTACTTTTTTTAAGATTTTATTTATTTATTTGACAGAGAGACACACAGCAAGAGAGGGAACACAAGCAGGGGGAGTGAAAGAAGGAGAAGCAGGCTTATCGCGGAGCAGGGAGCCCAATGTGAAGCTCGATCCCGTTCAGGGGTGTGCGGAAGGCAGTTGCCTAACCAACCAAGCCACCCAGGCGCCACTGGATTTAAAGTGTGCTAAGCTTTACTAGACATGGATTTAGTTGTCTAAGTTTTCAAAAAATTTCCAAAAACAACAGAAAATGTGGTGTTTAAAGGAAAAACAAAAAAATACACAAAATAGTATTTTAATTTGCCTTGGCACACGTAAAAACTTGGCTTACATGATTATTTCCTAGGGAAATCTACAGAATAATTGTGACTATTTCACAATATAATTAAACATATTTTATTATAGTGTGTATTTATTTATTTGTTCACTTATTTGTTTTATTTTAAATGCAATATAGTTAACATATAGTGTTATATTAGTTTCAGATGTAAAATATAAGCCTTCAACAATTCTATACATTACTCAATGCTCATCAATATAAATGAGCTCTTAATCCCCATCACCTATTTCACCCATCCTCCCACCCACTTCCCCTCTCGTAACCAACAGTTTGTTCACCATAGAGTTTATGTTTGGGTTAAAAAAAAAAAAATTGTGATGATTTGGGGCACCTGTGTGGCTCAGTTCATTAATCATCCAACTTTTGATTTTGGTTCAGGACATGATCTCAGGGTTGTGGGATCAAGGCCTTTGTGGGGCTCCACTCTGGCATGGAGCCTGCTTGGGATTCTCTCTCTCCCCTCTCCCTCTGCCCTACCTTCCCCTCCCCAGCTCTCACACATGCTCTCTCTCACTCTCTAAAAGAAAAAAAGATGATTAGATTGCTATCATGAGCAATATTTAATTTTTAAAATATTTTTCTCTTAGTATTTAAGTTCTACTATATTCTATTTTTTCACCACCCCTTTGAAATCCTCAATAGTTTTAATTTTTTATTATTTAAGTTCTACTATATTCTATTTTTTCACCACCCCTTTGAAATCCTCAATAGTTTTAAATTTTTATTACATTACTTGTCTTAAAACTCTCCAAATATTGTTGTCATTTTTTCTAAATTCCATAAACTTTAATTCATAGGTTATCATGTTCTAATTATGTAATGTCTGAGGTAAAGTACTTTAATAAATAGGATTACAGAATTTTAAAAAATTATATTCTGTTAATATATCTATTTAATTCAGTGGTCTACCTTATGAAAAGTTAATTCATAATAACCATATTTCATATTGTTTAAGCCCAGTTCCTCCTAACTATCTATCCTTATATCAAACTGCTCTTTTCTTACTTTGTGTCCTTTGCAAATATATGAACATTCTTATTATTGAGAAAGAATTTTCAAATTCATTTTTTCATTTATTCATTTGTTTATATTAACACTATTGATTCTTAGTTTCTCTTTATTATAGAAATCAGGAAGTACCAACACTTGAGTGGTACAAGCAGGTTAATTTGAGGATCAATACACTATCTGTTTTGTTTTGTTTTGTTTTTTTTCACTATCTGTTGATAGCACTGCTACATCCTTGGTATAGAAAATACCTTTCTTTAACAACATAACAGATGCAGTTTTTGTCTTAACATACACAAGTATAGTATACTCCAAATCCATTAAATTTTCATTTAAGCCAAAACTCTTCTTAAAGCTCCTGGCAAACCCCTCTCATCATTTAATTTTGCCTTTGTTTATGTCCCAGCCCCTCACCTTTATGACAAGCATTTACTTGCTCCTTTTTCCTTTCCCTTTCGTTTACCAAACTTCCCATTTGCTGTTGTCTCATTCCTCAGTGAACCTTAAGTCATACTACCCATCCTTGTATGTCAAAATGAATGACTAGAGGAAATTGAAAATAAAATGCATAAAACAAGAGAGAAAGGAAGACAGGAGAAGATGAAAAAGAAAGATAATGAGGAGAAAAGGGAGGAGAAAAGGAAAGGGTAGAAGAGAGAAAAATTAAAAGAGAGAGAGGTGGAGATTATAGGAGATAGAATGTCTCCAGTTGTTGAAAGGCAATTTCTTTTCACCTCAGCCTTGAGCTTCATAGGTACTGCCAAGAATGTACCCCTGGTGTTGAATACAGTTTCTATAAAACAAACATCTTTCTCTTCTTATTTTTATGTTCAATTAAGTAGTACTGATGAGTCAAACAGTTTGAGTAAAGCTCTGAATATAGAAAGGAATTAAATTTTGTATTGTTTTAGGTTAGAACTAACTTCACATTGCAACAAGTAGAAGATTACAGTGGGGGCAATCAAACACAGGCCAAGTATTAATCAAAGGGCACTTTCAGGGGCAAAAAAAAGCCACCTCATAATATGAGGTCATTTGCATTGGAATACATTTGTTCACACCTTTGAATTACCCATCCCATTATATTACTTGTAGTAATTTAGGTTCACTGGAGCAGAGAAAGAGTTCGATTGACAATGATAGCAGCCCAAAAGAGATGATTGTTTCTGTTTCCCATTTTCAGGCTTCACTTCTTATATAGAAAATGAATTATAATAAAAAGTTAACTGTTAATCATGATAGCAGTGCCTTAGTGTCTCATTTTCCCACCTAAATGTTCTATTTTGGTTCAAAAAATAGAGGATGAAAGGCATTTTATGTTGAAATTTTGTTCTTTCATGATTATTTCTTACACTTTAAAAACACATTTTTTATATTCTCCAATGCTTTCACAATTTCAACTATGGATTACAGAAACAACAGGAAGCAAACCATGCTGCCTTAACTCTTCTTGATCTTCAGCATCATATTATGTTGCAGTTCTATGCAGTTTTAAAAAAATGATGAGGGGGAAAAGGGAAAAAAATGGTAAAGACTGAATCCATTTTCTTAGAAGGCCTTTAGACTTCCATCAACATATTAAATGAACTGATGCACTAGAAAGGAAAGTCTGACAGAAACTTTTAGATACTAAGATATAAGATTTGTAGTTATGAAAAATTACTGATTTAGGGTAGTCTGAAACATTACTAAATATAGGAATTGTTACTTGGATTAGTCTAAGAAATAAAGACCCTGCTACACACACACACACGCAGACATAATTATGCTTATGATTTTATATAGTTCATAGTTATACAATTGATATATCTTATAAATATATTATATATAGGTAATAAATATTTATTATATGTATTAGCTATGTGAAAGGATATATTTGAATGGAGTTTATTTTTGTGAAAAGAATATATTTGAAAGTAATATATATATATATTTGAAAGGAAATTCTAAGGGAAAATTTTAGATATCAAGACATAGGCTTTTTAATTGTGAAAAATAGCTGACTTATGGTAGTGAAGTTAGTAATATTGTTAAATACAAGAAGTGAGAAACATTGTTAAATACAGGAATTTCTGCTTGTGTTGGCCTAAGAGGTAAAGGCCCTGATATATATAATATACAGACATACACAAACTCATGTTTTGTTTATAGTTTTATATAGTTTATAATTATGCAATTGATATATTTTATAAATATATATAATATACAAATATATGTGCAATGATATATTTTATATATACTTATATATATTTTTATATATGACTATGTTAATGTATACTTTATTACTATTATTTTATGTATGTTGGTATACCTTTCAGATAATAACATCATTGTATTTTTCCTTTCCAGTAATTAAAGCAGTGTTTGTTTTTTTGTTTTCTCTGCTATTTCCTCTAAATATCTTGGTAGTTCCCCATACTCAACACTAATTGTATTAATATTGTTCCCACAGAAAGTGATAAATATGTATGAAAGTGACCACTTCTGATAACATAAAAATGAATAAAATATTTTTAAACTATATTTAGCATTCTGCCTAAAAACACTGCAAGTGAACAACCTTACTTAAGTGTAACAGGATTGTTACTCTGTAACATGCTTGGAGAAGGAGAACTACTAGAGGAAATACCAGAAGCTAGGAGCAGAGATTTAACTTAAAAAAAATATATGCCGGGTCACGTGGGTGGCTTCATCAGTTCAGTCCCTGACTCTTGATTTCAGCTCAGGTCATGATCTCAGGATTGTGAGATTGAGCCCATCTTTAGGCTCTGGGCTGGGTGTGGAGCCAGCTTAAGATTTTCTCGCTCCCTCTCTCCCTACCCCCCTCCACTTGTGCACACACACACACATAGTCTCTCTCTCTCTCTCTCTCTCTCTCTCTCTCTTTAATAAATATATATAAAATATAACATATTACATAGATAAATAGAACAGAAACAAGGATCAGCTTTCTGGTTTTCCAATTTAATCACCAAAGGGTGAATGGACAAAAGACATAGGTATGAGCTAATTTAAAATAATCCTCCAAGCTAAACATAAACAATGATTGTACTAATGACAATATACTATTTTGATCATCTGTATATTTTGTGAATCTAGAGATTTTGCCACAGCCAAGAACTTGGAATGATGTTCCCTTCAGTCAGATGGGTAAGGTTAAGTGCATCCATGGATGACATTTTAGTAATATAAGGAATCTGGGCATCTATATATAAAAAAAAAAGACCACACAATTCCCATAAAAGAGGGCCATCAGTTTCTTTGTTGTTTTTTGTTGTTTATTTTGTTCAGAACCAAGTACTTTGGAAGATAAATTCTTACAGCCAGGATGCTGGGGTGGGGTGAGATGGGGAGAGGGACCAGAAAGGGAGAAAGAAAGTACACCGATGAAAGTGTTAGTGTTACCAATCCAGGGAAAAAATAAAAACCTTGAAAATACATCACAAAGAAAGGGTTATTATAGATAATATATTAAAACGTTGAGAAGAAAAAGCCCATCAAACCATGATAAAACTGGACAAACTGAACTGCAAACCGGAAAAAAATGATCTTTAAACATGAAAAGATGGTCAAGTTCACTCAAAGTAAGAGAAATTTAAATTTAAAAACTAAACTATTTTTATGTATCTCTATGGCAAAACTCCAAAAGTTTGACAACTTGCCCTATTGGCATACAGTCCAACAGAGATTGCACATTTGGTGCTATCTAGCAAGATTTCATATGAATTTCCTTTGACCCAGAATAACTAGTTTAGGAACCTATCACAACCTGAAGTAAGGAATAATATATGCAAAAATCTTACATGGTGCACTACTTTTAACAACAGAAGACTGGAAGTAACTCAAAAGCCCCTTAAGAAAGGAGTGGCTTAATAAATTATGTTCTGTATGTACCAATGTCACTGAAAAATTGAGGAAAGTATCAGAGCATAGTAATAGCATAATGTTGCTGCAAGATTGCAGGGCTCTTGTCTCACAGAGTGAAAGAATGATCTCATGGACACAAAAGGATCAAATGAAGTAAAGCTTTACTAAATGAAGCAGAGAGGAAAGAAAAAGCGCTCTCGAGTGAAAGGGGTCCCAAATGGGTTGCCAACTGAGGGCTGTTAGTGGCAGTCTTTTATTGAGAACTGACTGGGAAGCCTGTGGCCTTGAGATTCTTGTGCCATCTTGGTTTGTTACCTCATCTCTTGTTCTGCTCTGCCTCAGAGGCTCCACTTGCCAGGTATCATTGTGAAGCCTAGTCAGGGAGGTCAGGGGCCTCCTATCTCCCCAGCCTATACATTCACCCCTTCTTTATTCATGGGACAGGACCTGTGGGCAGAAAGAGCTATACTGGGATTGTGAGCAGTGACTGATTGTATACTTTTTAATTAGTGGGGGTTAGGAATCTCCAAGGAATCTGGAAGCAAGGCTTTCAAGACCTTAAAGGGCCAGCTGCTGCCAAGATAAGGTTACTTTTGAATATGTAGTAACTAAGGCAGCTACAAGTTCCTTGAGGAGGGTCATGCTCTGCATGTTTCAGGTATCTGTGAGTAGGCTACAAGCTGTAATATTTTAATTTAAGCTACATTCCTTTGGCCTTTGTCTCCTACATCAATATTATGAATATCTATATCTATATCTATAGCTATATATTAGTGTTGAGGAAAACAACAATCTGCAGAAAATTTTCTAAAGATTTATTTATTTATTTTAGGGGAAAGGGGCAGAAGGAAAGAGAAAGAATCTCAAGCAGGCTCCTCACTGAGCATGGAGCCCAGGGCAGTGCTCAGTCCCACCACCCTGAGATCATGATCTGAGCCAAAATCAAGTCAGAGGCTCAACCAACTGAACCACCCAGCTACCCCTGCAGAATATTTTAATAGTACACCAAGTATGCCCAAAAGGGTACAAAATATATGTATATATGTATGTGTTTCTCTGTGTAAATATATTCATTTGCTTATCTTTTCAAAAGAAGAAATTGAAAGATAAGCCAAGGGGTGCCTGGGTGGCTCAGTTGTTGAGCATCTGCCTTTGGCTCAGGTCACGATCCTGGAGTCCTGGGATCGAGCCCCACATCAGGCTCCCTGTTCAGCAGGAAGCCTGCTTCTCCCTCTCTCACTCCCCCTGCTTATGTTCCCTCTCTAGCTGTGTTTCTCTGTCAAATAAATAAATAAAATATTTAAAAATATATATAAGCCAAAAACTAATAAAAGTGTTTGTGTGTAGGAGGATGAAAGGAACAGACATTAAGTGGACATGTATAAAAGCTTGATGTCTCTGAATATAACCTAATTTATAATTTAGGCTTTGCAATTATTTTTATATTTACTTAAATTTTATATTTTATAATTATAATTAATAAGGAAGGAAAAAAGCTTAAATTAACAAATTTCAAATAGAAACAGATGACCCTGGGAAGCCTGGATGGCTCAGCAGGGAACCTCTTTCACCCTCTGCCTGCTGCTCCCACTGCTTGTTTTTACTCTCTCTCTTTCTCTGACAAATGAATTAAGAAAAAAAATAAAGAAAGAAATAGATGACCCTAATTGTAATTTGGTGGCATAATCATGAGGAGGAGCAATGATCTGTGTGTGTTAACTATACTCATGTCTTTAAATAAATCCTAATGATGAGTGCTGCTCAAACTGCATCTATCAGCCTCATTTTTTTGAGGGTAAAATTAATATTGCTATTTGAAATTATTATATTCATGCTGAGTATAAAATAAATAGATAATTATGTTATTGTAATTAAAATAAAGATATTCCATGAAAGCAGAGATAGAAGTATAAAATTATGTTGAATAAAAAACCCTTAGTCTTCATTTTCATTTGGAAATCAGAATATAAACATAATTTTCTGTCTAAATTAAGTAGATGATGTTCTGTATTTATCTTTATAAAAAATGCTTATATGTGTTTATGTGTCATATACAGCTTATTTCCTCATAAGAAGAATAATAAAGAACGTATTTAATAAATCTGTAATGAACTATTTCCCAATAAGAAAACTCTTTCTTATTTTCCTTCTCCATGTTTCAAGTTTCTTTCAGTTTCCTTCAAAATGACCATGCTCTGATGGTCTTTTCCCCTTCAGTTTTTGTTGTTGTTCCTAATTTTCCAACGGTCTGCAGACTTACCCCAAGGGAATGACAAAAGAGTGCCCTTTGGTTCCTTCTGTTCAGTGAGCCAAAGCCAACTCATCATCTACCCTCTGCCCCAGACCCTCTCTTTCTATGGCATCTGTCTCAGATAACTGCATCACCATCTTGCCAGTAAAATATATCCTTTTACTTTTCCTTGCTTCCAAATTGAATAGTTTGAAAATCCTCTTTTTCTATTTCATAAAATATGTTGCATCTGCCTTATCTGCTCCATTTTCATAGCAATTTGACTAAAGCTGTTTCCTTCATTCTTGCTTCATTGTTTCACTTTGTCTGCCCTAAGCTCACCTCCTCTTACCAACTCTAATTCATCTTATACCTTGTAGCTGTGTTAGTATTTTACAAGTACCAATGACATTTTGAGAATGTCATTCCATTCCCCCAAATCTGCAACACGATACGCAAAAATGCATACAAACTCTATCATGTGTTTCAAATCGGTCATAACATGGCTTCAAACTATCTTGGATGAGGGCACTGTTTATTTCCTATACATATAGACACCTTTCTTACAAAATTTCATTTTTTGATTGAGTGCCTAACTTTGCCTGTCTCCAGAGCACAGTTCACTTTAGTCTCTAAGCATATCAGTATGAGAATGAACACCTGAGCAACAGTTACTAGCTCTGGGAAGTAAAGGGATATAAGTTGAACCAAGACAACTACGGGAAGAGTGTGTATTTCATGATTAGATGTGGAGTTTCTCACCAAATTACTGAGATAAGTAGCAATGAGACATGATGCCCCAGGAGCTGATTGCCACCATTTGATTGCCCTGAAGGGCATCCACTTTAGGAAAGACCAGCATCTCTCGAAAAGAACAAACCTAAGAAAATTTTTTTAGAAATATAGCTGAAACACTAAATTCCTCTGGCCGGAGCCTGCTTACCTCTAGACTCTTTTGTTACACGAAACAGTAAATTCTGTTATGGTTTAGTCAGGTTGAATATAGTTTTCTGTTACTGCAGCCTGAGGCACTCCATACACACTCCTTACCTATATTTATAGGTAAATTGTTTCATGTATTACTGCCTTTCTCCAGTTTTTTCATCCCCCCAATTACTCTCTTTCTACTTCAGGATGCCTCAGCCCTATTTATTCAAAGCTACGGGTTGCTTTTCTTGATCTTTCAGGTAGAATTTCTTCCTTCACTGTACTCCTATAATATTTCAGGGCCAAAACTATTATGTATACTCATCCTGCTCTAGCATATAATATATCATATATAGATATCTAGTACCATATATAAAGAGATATCTAGTAGCATAAGATATATATATATTTATATACCTATCTACATATACACATATATAATATATAGATATTTAGAGATACAGATACAGTATATTTTTAATGGAGGGGCTGAATCCAATTTATTCCCACTCTAGAAATGCTGACAAAATGACTGGTTCATGTAGTTGTTCAAGAACTCCTCACTGATTTTCTCCTAAATGAATGCATGATTTCATCACTTATTTGGCTAATCAGAGTGTGTCAGGAAACTTTAGGGTGGGACCACCTATTTATTTGATGTGAAACCCTTTATCATGTCTGTAGTCTAGGGTGCTTTCCTGTATTCTACTTCTCTTCCTTATTGCAAACACCCAGTCTATCTTTCATTTTAAAGATCTTCAATACACTCAAACTTTTTTTTTTAATTCCAAAATACTTGCTACAGTCTCATAGTCTCCTCTTTTACAATATTGAATAGCACATGGAAGATGAAGGAATTTGAACTTCTCTTTAAAAACTGGTCCTGGGCAATATTTAATGATATTTCATTAACAAAAATACCACAGTGTCTGTTTCTTTGGATTGGAAAGACCATTTTTCTCCATTAGACTCTGAGTAGTATAGACTTATCCTTCAAAATAAATGCTTTAAAGCAATTTTTCTATCCATAAACTACAGAAAACAGCAAAAGATGCTGCCGTTCTAGTATGAAAAAAAAGTCACCAAAAAGGGCAGAATTGGATTATGAATGTTCAGTTTAGAATAAGAGATATAGGATTATAGCTTCACTGTACAAAGAAAGAAAAAAGAAAGAGAAAAAAGAAAAGCATATTTGCTAGAAGACTCAGAAGACTTTAAATTAATCTTGTTATATTTTCTTCAAAAGCCTTACCCTGATACAGAAGGATGGAAGAAATTTCAATATGAGACCAGAGAAGAAAGAATTGGTTAATTGGCTATTTTTTTCCACTTCAGGAAAGGAATGTCACCATTTTCTTGGTTAGCAATTGAATCTAGTTCATTGTATAATGAGATAAAAATATATAAATACATTAACATAAAAATAGCTACAAATCTTCTCTCCTCCAGTCTTCCTCCCTGGTCCAAAGAGAATGTAATTATAAATCTACCCAACAAACTCAACCATTTCTGTTCCCACCTCATCCCCCTGTGAGAACTGTCAAAACTTTTATTATGTTGTATAGTAGACAGAAAAAGCATAGGAGTTAGAAGGAAGAACAAATGATCTCCTAAGAAGAGATACTTACCCTACAAAATAAACATGTGAAGGAGAAAGTAAAATCTAACAGGCAGGGACAAAGGAGTTTTATTTGTTGTTTTGTTTCAGGGGTGAGTTGGTGAGTGAGAGACACATCATAGAATGAATACAAGTTAAATAGAATGGAAAGGAGAATAGAAGAGATTCTTGGTTAGTCAGGAATTTTAATTGGATGTTCTTTAATAATAATAACATATGGATGTAAACAATGATTTCTGGTTACTTTTTAAATAGATTTTACTTTGTAGAGCAGTTTTAGATTCATAGCAGAAATTGAATGGAAAGAGTGGGGTAATCCCACGTACTTTTCTCGGAATGGATGATACTTCTTCTTAGCTCCTCTCCACTTCCCCCCACTCACTTTCCTC
>PITA01009891.1:0-46639 GCA_004023965.1 Spilogale gracilis
ATGGGGTGAGGTGAGCGAGGGAAGGAGAAGGGGAAGGAAAAGGCAGTGAGGGGAGCCTGGGCTGAAGGGAGTGGACCTCCCCCCACCCCAAGCTGTGCCTAGGCTACACCCCTGCTTCCTCCTAGCTGAGCCATGGAGCCCCATCCTCCAACATGGAGGTAGCAGCACCCCCTTGGCCTGGCTCCCCACCCTCTTTCCTGCCCTGGTACCAGAAGTGCCAAACTGAGAGGGAACACACCTCCCCCATTTGTCTTCTGGGCTGATGGGCAGCCTCCTCCCTCTGCTTTGCTTCTCAGGCTTCTGACAACGTCCTCTGTGTGCCGGCTGCCCTGCCTAGGCGTTGGCATGGAGCAGGACCCCCACCATGTCCCAACTCAAGGCCTACAGTGGGGACCCCAAAAAGAGCCCCCCTTTCCTTAGCAAGGACGTATATTTGGGTACATCTGCATCGGTTCTATTTTCTGAAGAGGCCTCTTGAGCTGCCGGCGAGGGGAACCCGAGGCAGAAGAGAGCCTAGAACACAGTGACCTCCTTACTCCCCAAGGGTCCCATCCTTGGCTTCAAACCACCCTGAGTCCCTCCGCTTCCTTGCCTGCTCCCCCATCCTCCGATGGGCAATCAGGATGAGAGTTTCAAGGCCCCCCCATTCCAACCTTCCTGCTTCACCATAGGGGAGCTCCCAAACGCCTGAAAATATCTTTAAATTAGGAAAAAGAGCTAAGCCGCCAGGGTCCTTTGGTCTATTAAAGGAGGAGCAGAGGCCACGGGCGCCCCCACCCCCTTTACTCTGGTTTTGCATTTGAAGCGCTGACAGCGGATCCAGCCGGAACAATGATGGGGCCTGCCCAGCCGGCCCCAGCTGCTTCCTTTTCAGTGGCCCTGTGCCCCCTGCCAGGTGTGCCAAAATTAGGATGGCTCCCTTCTCGGGTCCTTTTCATCCCCCCAGGGCTGCTGGGGCCTCTGAGGCGCTAATGAAACCCCTGTTGCTGCCTTCCCCCCCCCCCTTTTTTTTTCCTCAGAGCTGGCCTGGGGAAGGCTGAGGCAGCTGTGCCTGGAAATCTGTCCTCGAAGAACAGCCCCCTGGAACATATTCATAAGCTATCCTCAGTCGGAGTCTTCATGCAGCATCCTCCCTTTCTCCCTCTCCCTGCTCCTCCAATCCCTTCAAGTCCCCGTGACAGCCACCTCCTCCAGGCAGCCCCCAAGCCTGCTGGCATTTACTCTCTCTCATAGTTGGGCAATGGAATCAAGGCTACCTGGGCCTCAGCGTTTTCTGACTATGTGGCCTCCCCCGTGGGCAGCTCAGTTTACTGTTCAGAGCCTCCATTTCCCCATCTGTCAAGTGAAGATAATTACAAAAGCCTATGTCATGAGTCTTTTCTGATACTGAAAGGGGGTAGTAGGTTTAAGTGGGTGTGACCGCTGCCCCTAGTCCTCTTGCTCAGCCTCACCGACCCCTCACTGAGCCCCCAAACGCAGTGTCCCACCTGTGACTTCTCACTAGCTCTTCTTTCTAGATATCCCTACAGCTTCTCCTCTCTTTATTCCCTACTCTGCTCATAGGTCCCCTCCTCAGAAGGAACTTCCCTGGCCACTTAGCCCTCCTCACTTGTATTATCACCTATTACTTAGCCAAGCTCAGGCTCTGGAACCTGATGTTGGGCACTGCACTTTACTTCTCTGAGCCTCAGTTCCATCACTGGAATGAATAAATGACTTAGTGAATGGGAAACCCTCAGAACAGTGCCTGGCCTACAGTAGATGTTATTTCCAGAACTGATACTAATTGTCTTATTTCTGGGTACCCTCTCTTCCTCCTCCCTTCCAGAGGGCAAATTCTGCAGGCAAGGTTTTTTCACTGTTGTATCTTCAGTGGCCTGGCACACAGTAGATGTTTGATAAATATTTGATAAAAGAGTAACTCGGTGAGGTTCTACTGGTCCTGTCTGAGCCTCAGGTTTCTCATCTGAAAAATGGGTCGCCAATAGCATGTGCCTCACAGATGTTCAGGAGTCCGTGAACTAAATCCCGCAGTTTCTAAGTTTTAGGCATAATTCAGACAGTCTGTAGCATAATGCCACACGTGTCGAGGGCCCTCGATATACCGGATCTAGGCCTAGAGGCAGGGAGAATTGTGGGAGACACATTATATTGCCTCCAAAACTCACTCTTGCTTTCTTTCTTTACAAACAGTACCTGCTCGTTGAGTGGCTATGTGCCCTGCTCTGTGAGTGCCTCCCAACCTGCCTGGCTTCTAGAGTTCTAGAAGCAGTCAAGTGGCACACTTCTGGCCAGTGAGGCCCAAGTAGAGGTCTGTCAGCAAGGGGTTCAGGGAAAGGTAAGCATGTGATTATCTGAACTTCAGTTGCTTTGGCTATAAAATGGGGACAAAAGAGCAACTCTCTGTGGTCAGGGTCTCATAAGTGACCCAGAGGGATCGCAAGGGGACCCCAGGTGCCATCTAGCTGCTGGCCTCTGATAACACTGGGAGCCAACTCCAGATTGTTCGAGGAGGGAAAAGCCACTTCTTTGTTTAAACCTCTGCAGCTAGGTGTTTTGATACTTGCAGCCCAGTGCATCCCCAAATGATGACACTGAATTTCTCTGGTTCTGTAAAAATGCTCCAGGCAGTGTAGCTGTTGGTTGATTTTTTTTTTTTTTTTGAAGTTAGAATATGGAATGAGGCTTAGGCAGTACAACATCAAAAAGTGGAGGAGTGGCTGCATTTAACTAGGTGCAGCCCAGAAAGAGACTGTTGATAAGGAAGGGAGAATGTTATGTGTCCCCCCTAAAAGATAAGTTGAGGTCCAGACCCCCAGTACCTCAGAACTTGACTTTATTTGGAAATAGGGTTGTTATGGATATATTTAGTTAAGATGGGGTCAGACTGGAGTAGGGGAGGACCTTAATCCAGTACAACTGGCTTATAAATTTATTCTGAAAAACAAGACACAGATACAGGTACATGTGGGGAGAATGCCATATAAAGACGGATGCAGAGGGGCGCCTGGGTGGCTCAGTCAGTTAAGCATCTGCCTTTGGCTCAGGTCATGATTGCAGGGTCCTGGGATCAAGCCCGCATTGGGCTCCCTGCTCAGCAGGGTATCTGCTTCTCCCTCTCCCTCTGCTGTTCCCCTGGCTTGTGCTGTCTGTCAAATAAAGAAATAAAATCTTTAAAAAAGTAAAAATAAAGACAGAGGCAGAGAATGGATTGATGTGTCTGCAAGCAAAGGAGCACAAGGATGGCTGGTGGCTCCCAGAAACTGGAAGAGGAAAAGAAGGATCCTCCTCTAGAACTTTCAGGGGGAGTGCGGCCCTTCTAAAGGATTTCAGACCCCTGGCCTCCAGAACTGCGAGATGAGACATGCTGTTTTAAGTGCCCAGCTCCGGGGCCTTTGTGTGGGCTGCCACAGGACATTTGCACAGGAGGAAGGCCAGACAGCAAGACACAGTACACAAGGCTCCCTGGACCTGGAGCCAAGCATTTGCCCACTCCTGGTCTTTGCGTGCTTTAGTACCCTCTGCAGGCCCAGGGCACACACAAGGACAAGGGACGTCCTCCATCAGTGGGCACAACAGGACCCCACGTATCTGGAAGCTGTTCCAGCTGTCCAGGCTCTCCCTGCAGAAGTAACGCCTCTCAGAGGCTCAGCATGCTCTGAGGTGGCTGCTGTCTTTACTGTGGATTTCAGGTTATCTGTGGTCTTGGCTCCCCAGTGAGACTGGGACCTCCCTGAGGACAGGGAATGACCCTTTCACAGGGGTGTAACTTGGCTTAGGTTTCCAGGCACTCAGCAATGCCCCTCTGGTTGAAAGCAAAATAATTAACATGGGGCATATGAGCTGAGTGTCCATGAAGACCCCAGTGCTAGTGTTGGAACTGCCTGGGTCCAGATCCCAGCCCTGCCTGGGACTGGCTGAGTCACCCTTAAGCAAGTGGGTTTGTTGCTCTGTGCCTCAGTTTCCCTGACTGTAAAACAGGACGATGACAATCCTACCTCGTACGGCCATTTCGAGGATTAAGTCTTTTTTTTTTTTTTTTTAAGATTTTATTTACTCATTTGAAAGAGAAAGAGAGAGAACATGAACAGGGGAAGGGGCAGAGGAAGAAGCAGACTCCCCACTGAGCAGGGTGCCTGACACGGAGCTTGATCCCAGGACCCTGGGATCATGACCTGAGCCGAAGGCAGCCGTTTCACCGACTGAGCCACCCAGGTGCCCCAAGGATTTTTTATCAAGTTCATTTTTATGAGTGGTGTAAAAGAGAAGGGTCTAGTTTCATTCTTTGGCATGTGAATATCCAGTTTCCCCAGCACCACTTATTGACAAGACTGTCTTTTCTGTACTGAATATTCTTGGCTCTCTTGTCAAATATCAATTGACCAGATATGCATGGCTTTGTATCTAGTCCCCTAATTCTCTTTCATCGGCGTGTGTGTTTTCTTCTTCTTTTTTTAAATGCCAGTGCCGTACTGTTTTGATTACTACAGCTTTGTAATATGGTTTGGAATCAGGAAGTTTAATGCCTCCAGTCCTTTCCCCCTTTCTTCGGATTCCTCTGGCTCATTTCAAGGATTAAATGAGATGATGCCTATCAGGTACTTCGAAGTCAGGGGCATATAGTAAGTGCTTAATGAGTGTAGGCCCCGTAGGCAGGCAGTGCTGCTGGAGTGTATACATGGAAGAAGAAGGGAGGAAGCTGCCGCCCAAGACCTGAAGGTCAGGCTGGTGGCCTAACAACCTTCCTTTTATGTGAATCCCTTCCTTATGCGGGTGCCAGAAGAGCAAGGGGCTGACTTCAGGGTTAGGAGACAGACCCAGTCTAGCCTGACTTGACACCTGAATTCCCTCCATCATTATTGAGCACCTACTGCATGCCACCATCTGATTCATGGTTGATTTAAAAGCCCTCCCTGACTGTGGAGAAGTAGCTACATGGAGATTGGTGGGGAAGGGTGTCCCTTGCTTTAATGAAAGTGAGCGCTGAGGATAACTTGACACAAACTGGTAGGTGGGCAGGTGGGAACGGGTATATGGGGTTGGGATTCGTTGGGGGTTAAGGTTGATAGGGATTGTTAGTGGACTGGATGTGAGGGGTGAGAGAGATGAGAAGCTAAGCAATTGAGTAGATGGTTTAGCAATCCCTGCCCTCGCCACATGCCTGTGGCTCTCAGCATGTCTGGTTATTTATCACCCTATAACAAGTCATCCCCAAATCCTAGTGGCTTAAAACGATGCATGCGTATTCCTTCACGGTCTCCGCGGGTCAGGAATATCCAGATTTGGCCTTAGCAGGTTGTCTCCGGCTCAGGATCTCTCACAGAGCTGCAACCAAGATGGCAGCTGGCTGTGGTCTCACCTGAAGGCTCGACTGGGGGAAATCTGTCACCAGGCTCACTAGTTGCTGCAGGATTCAGTTCCTCACTGGCTGTTGGTCAGAAGCCTCCTTCAGTTCCTCGCCACGCAAGCCTCTCCACAGGGCGCCTCACAGCACGGCACTGGCTTCCCTTGAAACAAGTGAAAAAGAGAGCGAGAGAGAGCACCCAAGATGGACGCCACAGTCTTTTTGGAACTTAATCTAGGAAGTGACATCCCAATCAGCTTTGCCACATTCTGCTGGTTAGAAGAAAGTCTTGGAGCCCCATCCTCACCTGAGGAGAAGGGATCGCCCAGGGTGGGGAATCACTGGAGGCTATTTCGAGGCTGCCACACATCATATACATCAGTCCGATGGCTTCATACCGCCACACCTGGAACTCTTTGCCTGGCGGCTCTCTCTCACTGCAGAGGCTTTCCTGGGGTGGCCCAGTTCTGGAGGATTCATCGGGCCTGCTGGCATACCTCACTCAACAAAGGCTGGATGTTGGCGGATGAACAACCCAGCCCCCTCACCACTCACACGAGATAATTCTGGGGTGAGTGTCCCATAGGTCTCCACAGGGATTGAGCCCAAGATATCCCAGTGTGACTGCTCCTGAACACAGTCTTTCCTGGCCACCCTCCCCTTGCTATGTCGCTTCCCCTCTCCCCTAGCAGGCCTTCCTGCCATTGCCTCCCAGGTAAACCACTTGGACTCAGATCAGGGTGTCTGTACTGGAGATCCCAACTGTGTTCCTTTCCTGGGCCCGCTGTAATAAGTTACCACAAGCTTGGTGGCTTAAAAGAACATAGGTGTATTCCCTTACATCTCTGGAGGACAAAAGTCCAAAATCGAGATGTTAGCAGGGCCAGGCTCCCCCAGAAGGCTCCAGGGCAGGATCCTTGCTTGCTTCTGTCCTGGCTTCTGGGAGCTACAGACATTCCTTGGCATTCCTTGGCCTGTGGCCCCACTCCAGACCCTACCTCTGTCTTCTTTGTGTGTCCTCTCCTCTTAGGATGACATCTATCATTGGATTCAAGGCCCCCCCTAGAGCTAGCATGATATCACAGCATGTCATGTCAGCTAATGACATCCACTAAGACCCTGTGTCCAAATGAGTTCTCAGATGTTTGACTAGGAAGTTGTCTCCACCCGAATGGCATTCTGTCCTGCAGCTCCATCTGTCTGTCCTTCAAGTTTCAGCTTGAGGGTCCCTTCTGCTGTTTGGGGCAGGGGGCACAGGAGCCTTGGTTTTACCAATCCTGTTATCCGTTCTCTCTCACCTGAGGCTCTTTGTGAACAGTTTCCACAATTGTATTATGTAGTTTTGCACAGTTTTGTTTTTGTTTTTGTTTTTTTAAATGTTGCTCTCCCCTCCCCCACTTCTAGAATGTGAGCCTGGAAAGGGCAGGACCCAGGAGATTGCTGTGTCCCTCTGTACCTAGTTCAGGCATGGTACACAGTAAGTGCTCAAGAAATATGCCCAGGAGGTTTCCCAACAAATTTTTCTGTACCGGTGAGAGGGGTGCATCGGGCCTCAGACCAGCATCACCCAACCAGACAGGTCACTTGTTGCCTCAGCAGGATGTTCCAGAATCTTCTTACATGCACACGCGTGCGCACACACACATACAGAACGAGCCATCCCCCTCCCCTGTCCCCAATTTCTCGACGGAATATTTTTTCCTGGAGCAGAAAATGAACCATTATTAAAACAACACGGCTACCGGCGGGAAAACCCATTTGCAGCGATTTATACCGCGTCACCGCGGCTGCTGAGAGGAAATGGGAGGAGAAGCGCGGGGTTTAAGCACTGGGTGAAGAATCGTGTTCCATCAGAGAGAGAACAGATGGGTGTTTTTTCTCCCCTCTCTCCCCCTGCTTAGTCTCTGCGTTAAGAATCCATGTCAGCCGTGGGTTTGTTCCTGGTGGTGTGATGGGGGCGACAGGGGAGAGGAAGGCTGGGCCAGGCTGCTGGGCCCCAGAGGAGGAGGGGCCTCCCTGTCCCCCTAACCCAGGCCCACTCTGCGCCCTAGGCCTGTGGGCAGGCGCAGGCACCTAACACAAACCCCTTCCTTTAATGTTTACATTCTCCTATCACCACCTGGGATTTTCCTCCCCCTTTATTTTCTCCCGCATCCACTGGCTGGTTTCCTTCAGGGCCGTGCCCTGTCCCTGCATCCCTGGCATGGGACATCGGCAGTTGCTCTCACGTCTATAGATACGGGCTAAGCCACCATGACCCCATGCGTCATACCCTGACATTATTTGTGCATCCACCCTCCCTACCAAACTGGGAGCACACTGAAGGAAGAGGGGGCCCTTTCATTTGTTTCGCTCGTTTATCCACATCTCCCCCCAAAAAACCTGATCCACAGCCAACTTTGGGGTGGTGGGGAGAAGAGACGAACACAACTGAGTCATTTAGCTGTTTAAAAATCATCAGTGGCTTCTCTCCTTCCAAGATGAACACTGTCAGCTTGGTTCCAGTGGCCTTTCCCAGTTTAGACCCCAAATACCTGTTCACTTTCATCTGCCCAACCTCCAGCCCCCCACCCCCACCCAGGCACCTTCTAGTCAAACCTGCTGTCCATGTGTGGATCCCACCTCTCCCAGAATGCCTTGCCTCTCTGAACTTCCTGATTCCGGCACCTGGGTGCCTTGCCCCCTCTAAGTCTACCTCCTGAGCCCTGGGGGTTGGCACCCAGAGCCCAAGCCAGCCCACCGATGTCATATGTTGGGCCCATACAGGGTTTTAAAAAAATTGTAAGGAGTTGCCAGCTTTTAAATATCATAGAAATCTGTATTGCTGGCTTTCCATCAGAAGATACAACCGCGGAGGAGCTGACGCCACTTGCCTGCAGGGGGCAGTGCTCAGCAAGGGTAGCCACCTGAGGAAAGGGCACAGGTTTGCTAGTTCCAGGGTTCCCAGGTGGTGAGTGGCTAAGGGGACTCTGGACCCAGACTGCCCCGTTGGAATCACTCAACCTGCCTGTTCTGGAATCTTCCGTGTGCCCACCTGGAGTGATTCTCCTCACTTCTCCATCCAGCCTGGTGTCCCAGGAGATGGGGCTGTGGGGACTTCACCAACAGGCTCCCAGGTCCTCTGGCTTGAGCTGGCTTCAGCTACTGAGGACCCCTGAGATGGGAGAAGAGGGGAGCAAGGGTATTTATTCTCCAGTTCAGCCTCTTAGCCCTGTGGGCCCGCTATGTCTCTGTCGTAGGTTGCAGGCCCTCACCATCCGCATCGCCTGAGACGGCTCCAGGTTCTGACAACTCCCTTGCCTCACCTCTCAGAACGAGGGGTGCTAAGAGCTCCTCAATTTTATGAGCCTAGGAGGTAGGGTGATGCTACTCCTCACGGTTCCCCACATCATCCACATTTTGTAAATTTGTTCCTTCGCTGAATTCTACTTACATTACCCACTTCAAATGTATCATGTGTTTCTTGCCGGGCCCAGCGAGTTCGGCCCCTGTGCCTCAGTGAACCCACTTGGTCAAGGGGGATAACACTTATAACCGCCTCTAGAGTTGATGTGAGGGTTACAGGACTTAATATTGTATAAGGAAAGGGCTTAGCAAGTGTTGATAAATATTATCAATTATCGTCATTCTTTACAGCCCCTCCCACCCCTAACTCGCTCCCCAGCATGGAAGTTGAGGGCCAGCTGTGCCATTGCTGACTAACACCCTTGGTCTTGACTTGTCTCTTTGGTGTGTCTGCATTCCCTGCTGTCGCCTATGGGATGTGGCTCAGCTTTGTGTCATCGCCTCTGCTGTGAAGGCTTCCCTCCGCCCCACCGCATACCCAGCCCGCACCCTCTTCTCCGCTGATAGTGATCCCAGAGCACTGGAATGATCACACGGGGCTGCTTAAAACAAGGAATTGATTCTCTCAGTTCTGGGGACTGGAAGGTTTTCTTTTATTCTTTAAAGATTTTATTTATTTGAGAGAGAGAGAGAGAGCGAGCACAAGCATGGGGAGCGGGAGAGGGAAAAGCAGACGCCCCCTGAGCAGAGAGCCTGATGTGGAGCTTGATCCCAGGACCCTGGGACCGTGACCTGAGCTGAAGGCAGAGGCTTTGGCCTGAGCCACCCAGGCACCCCCAGAAGTTGATATCCAGGTGTCCACAGGGTTGTGCTCCTTCCACCGACTCTAGCAGAAGTTCCTTCCTTGTCCTTCCCCACTTCTGGTGGTTCTTGGCTTATGACCACATCATTCCACCCTCTGCCTCCCCATGGCTGTCTCTGAGTCCTCTCTCCTTTTCTTTTCAGGACACTTATCATTGGATTCAGGGCCCACGCTGATCCAGGATGATGTCACCAAAAGATCCTTAACTTAATTACATCTACAAAGACCCCTTTTTCCCAATAAGGTCACACTCACAGGTAGACATATCTTGTGGCAACCAGAATTCAGTGCAGGACAGGTCCCATAGCTTTCTGGAATCCTGCCTTGCTTTCTTCTCTCTTCACTTACTCCATCTTTGGAAGCCAGTGGCTAACCAGACCCTGAACACCCACTCCTTGGATCCTGGCCCACAGGGGGGGATGAAGGGGGGTTGGTTTCCTTGCCAGGAGGGGAGACATAGGCCCAAATGTCATCTGACGGCCCTCTGTTTCCAATGCAGGCCAAGCCCTCAGGAAGGCTGCTTCTCTGTGGACTGCCAAAGAGCTGGGGTGAGCCCCCCACCTTCCCTGAGCTTGCAGAGAACATTCTGCAAGCCCCACAGATTGTCCTTTCTGGGTGCGGCTGGGCTGAGTGGTTGTCATTCCTCCTTCATATGCTGGAACTCTCCGTTCCCTTCAACAGTCTGCCAGCCGGCCTCTGACCTGCAGCCCGTTTCTTTCCAGGCCTGACAGGTTGGGTTCAGAGGGAGCACTCCCCTGAGCTGAAGAAGCAGACTTCTTTGCCTCCAAGCTGCTATAGCCCTCACTCCCCAAGAAGGCCCACAGAGACTGCTCTGCCTTTCTCCAGACAGTGATGCCTTCCTTCCCTCTGACACAAAATGGCCGGCTGGCCCAGGGCCCTGTCTCTTACAGCCTGTGTGAATTAACAATTTTTTTTCCTTATCATTTCTTTTCAAGGTATAATTCACTCAACATAAGATTAGCCATTTTCATGGGTATGACTCAATACGCTTTTGTATATTGAGGCGTTGTGCAACTCTCACCAGTATCTACATCCAGAAATTCTCATCACCCTAAAGGAAACCCTATACCCATGAGCAGTCACGCTCCGCTCCCCCTCCTATAGCCCTGTTCAACCTCTGATCTAATTTCTGTCTCTCTGAATTTGCCTGTTCTGGACAGTTCTTCCAAATGGAGCCACACTCTATCGCCTTTTGTGTCTGGTTTCTTTCGCTTGACATAATACTTTCAAGGGTCATTCATGTTGTAGGGTTAACTCTAACATTGTGAAGCACATACTTCTTAAGAATATAGCTTAAGGGGGCGCCTGGGTGGCTCAGTTGGTCAAGCGACTGCCTTCAGCTCAGGTCATGATCCCGGATCTAGTGGAGAGAGACCGGGATGCTTCTCAACATCCTCCAACGCAAATAATAGGTCCCCCACAATAGAGAACCATCCAGCGCCGAATGTCGGTGGTCTAGAGTAAGGGAAAGTTGGGGTCCCCGGACTCCACAGATTCCTTCCGCCCATAGTGGAATGTCATAGAATGGGATCATGCAGTGCATCCTCACTGTGTCTTAGACTTTTGCTCAACATGAGGACTTGAGATTCATCAGGCACCAAGGCTCTCCACACATTCCTAATCTGTCCTTTTTCATCACTACATCGTAGTCCATTGTGTAAATACATAATTATTTTCCGTTTGCCAGTCGATGGCCACTTGGCTGGTGCTCCGGGGTGTCCAGGGTCTGACAATGATGAATGTGTGTCTTTGGGTGGGAATAAGTGCCCATTCCCACTGGGAATAAACCCGGGAATGGAATTGCTGGGCTGGAGCAATTTAACCTTAGCCGATCAGTCAGTGCTAGTAAAAACTCAGGGAATTTTGCACAAAAATCCTGACTTTTGGCTTCTCATGAAGAATCTATTCTGGCAACTCCGAGCCTGACTTTGCATGTGGCAGCACTCAGCTGGAGTTAAGTAGTAGCAAGTGGCTGCTGGCTTAAAAGGGGGGTGCTTCTCCAGCTCCTCACAGCTGCCACCTCTCTCCTGGCTGCATCACCCCTGCCTCATTCCTATGTTTTTGTTCCCTGGTCGGCATTTGGCTTTGTGGCACCAGTCCTGGACCCGTGTGAGGTCAGGAATCGATTCCTACCTTCCTGTGGCCGTGGCCTTGACCTTCATGGGACCCTCACCTCCCTTCTCACCACCCTTCCCAATTCCACTCTGTCTCACAGAACCTGCAGTCCCTTTAGACCTCTATTTTTCAGCTTGTGGGTTTCTGCTGTCTGATTACAGGCCACTTCCCCAAAGCAGACTTCTCTACTCTCTGGCAGGGAGGCCTCCCAGGGGTACTCTCCCATAGTCCCCACCTGTCTTCCATGGCTCACATTTGCATTGACAAGCTCTTACCAGCTCCCAGCCAACTGCGACTGCATCTGTCTTATTCATTGCCACTTGCCCACAACCGGCTAAATGCACAGGGAATACTGGCCATTGGACACGGGGCATAAAGGGGAGACAGGGAGAGCCCTCGTGCCAGGTAGAATAAACTATTTATCTAGCTGTCCCCTGTGCAGAAGCAAACTGGTCTCCTAGGATGAGCTGGGCAAGCACACCTCATCCCCCAAAGCTCTTTCCCCATGACTGGCCCAAGAGGTCTCCCCTAGCCCCAGGCCCCCAGTCCATAACAGTCAAGGCTGGCAAAGCCAGGGGCCCTTCTCTGAGGTCCTTAACTCCCTGCAAGTTGGCCCACCCCAATCGTCCCAGCGGCCCTGTCCCTAAACACTGTCCAAATGTTCCCCAGTCAAGTCCCCAAGGCAATTTCTTCACCTCTAGGACTCTCCCTGACTCCTCACCTGTTCACCTGTCTTCCTTTCCCCAGCTTTGCTCCGTGTCCTCGGTGGTCTCCTACCAACTCCCTCAGCTCTCCCCTGCTCACACCTCCTCCCCCCCAAGCATTCTGCTTACTCCTCCTCCCTCATCTTCTCACACGTCCAACCTCCCCTTGGCTTTCTCCTTCCTCTCAGCAGCCCCTACCACATACACGCTCCCTTCATTCCTATTTTGTCCCCTCACCCTCCAGCTCCGCCGCCAGCTCTGCCCTCTCCCCTCTCCTCCCTGCCGCCCCGCCTCCCGCGCACCTAGGGGGGGAAGGGGCGGGGCCTCCTCACCTGGAGGCCTCAGAGCAGCGGGGCAGCGGCCCCTAGCGGCCGGGGAGGGAAGCGCACCTGGGCGCCCCTCCCGGTTCGTTCCTAGCTGGGAACCAACCATTCCTGCCTGCCCCCTGCTCAGGCTGCACCCAGTCTGCTTCCTGGACTCTTCCTTTTCGGGAGTGAGGGGGATGGGGTGTTTACAGTTCTCAGTGGCGTGTCTGTCAAAAGATGACATTTGATCAGTCCTGACTGGGGGGAGAGGAGTGCAAAGGTCAAGGCATTCTGTTGGCTCTGCCTCTAGGATATACCTCAAATCTGACCACTTTGCCCTTGCCCGAGGGCAGTCCTGTTCCAGGCCTCTGTCGCCTCTCAACTGTCCCCTTTTCTAGGGGACACTTTCTCTGAGCCACTTTTCTAGTCCCCCTGGCTCTTTCTTAGATCCCCGCTGTAATTTTGTTTTAACAGAGGTAAAACCCATAACAAAATTAACCATTAAGCATTTTCAAGGGGACATGCGCTGTCATTTAATACATCCGTAGTGCTGTGCGAACCCTACCTCTAATTCCAGATCTTTCCATGATCCCAAAAGGAAACTTGTATCCATTAGCAGTCAGTCCACCTCCCCCCTCCCCCCAGCCCCTGGCAACCATTAATCTGCTTTCTGTCTTGGATTTATATCTCCTGGATATTTCCTATAAACAAAATCATATAATAGCTGGCCTTTTGTGTCTGGTTTCTTTAACTCAACATAGTGTTTTCGAGAGTCATCCATGTTGTAACATGGGTCAAGACTTCATTCCTTTATATGGCTGCATAGTATTCCCCCCCACACCGATATCCAACCTTTTGTTTTTCTGTTCACTCTTTGATGGACATTAGGGTTGTTTCCATATTCTAGCTTTTGTGAATAATGCTGCTGTGAACATTAGTATACTAGTCTATATTTGAGTACCAACTTTGAGTTCTTTCAGGTACACACTCAGGCGTGGAACTGCTGGGTCATGTGGTAATTCTGTTGTATATATTGGGGAACCACCCCTATAATCTGCTGCACATTTAAATAGGAACATGCCATCCCCTTGCTCATAGCTCTCCCTTGGCTCCCCCTGTCACTGAGAATCCAATCCTGACCCTCCCCATAGTCCTTGAGTCTGTGCCTTGTGGTCCCACCATGCTGGCCCTTGTGCTCTTTAGATAGTCCAGCCTGTTGCAACTGCTGGGCCTTTGTACTTGCTGTTCACTCTTCTTGGATCATACATGATGGGCTCCTCAGCTTTCAAGCTTCAGCTCAACTATCTCTTTCTCAGAGAGCTCTCCCCACCCCTGCATCTCCCTGTCACATCCCCACCTCATCTCCTTTCCCCCTCCCTCCCTCCCTCCAGCCACATAGGCCGTGCCATGGATCCTTTGCCCACTCAACATGTTTCTGCCTCAGGACCTTTGCATAGGCTGTTCCCCCTGCCTGGAACATCCTTCCCCATGACTCCTCCCTCATTTCTTTAAGTCTTTATTCAAATCCCAGCTTCTCAGAGAAGGCTTCCCTGACTTCCCCTATCTAAAATTGTGGCCACCAGCATGCCCTCTGTGTTCTTTTTTATTTTTTTAAGTCTTTTTTAAAAATATTCTTTTTTTTAAGATTTTATTTATTTCACAGAGAGAGAGAGAGAGATCACAAGTAGGCAGAGAGGCAGGCAGAGAGAGAAGAGGAAGCAGGCTCCCTGCCAAGCAGAGAGCCCAATGTGGGCCTCGATCCCAGGACCTTGAGATCATGACCTGAGCTGAAGGCAGAGGCTTTAACACACTGAGCCACCCAGGCGCCCTGCCCTCTGTCTTTTTTCCTTAATCTTTTTCATAGCACTTATCATCTGACATCCTGTATCTTTTGCTTGTCTGACTTCGTGTCTTTCTTAGAATGTCAGCCCCAAGAACAGAGAATCTCTTCTACTCCATTCACCACTGTGTCCCCAGCAACTGGTACAGTGGCTGGCATGTAGTAGGTGCTCAGTGGACGTTTGTTGATTGACTGAACCCTCCCAGCCCCAAAGACAGCAGCTGATGTTAATCTCCACCCACACTATCCTCCTGGCCCAATTCTGAGACCTTTTGACCTTGCTTTTCACTTGAGTGGGGCATAGGATGGGATTGGGTTCAAACATTGCCCCAGATGTGGTACAGGGAGCCTCTAGGAGGGTCAGGGGCACACAGAGCCCCACCTGTCACCCCTCAAGGCTTGGATACATCTGCCATCCACTTCCCTAGCACCCTGCTCACTTTCCAGGACTAATTCCATCATGCCTCCTGTGTCTGCCTGACCCACTAGAACCTGAATGCCCCTGGAAGAGCTTCCAGGCTTGTTCTCGTGGTAGGAGGGCTTCCTTGACGGCTACCCCCGTGCCTGCACTGTGGGCATGTAAGGGGTGCTCTGTGTCCGAGGAGTAAATGGAAGGAGTGACTATATGAACTGAGTAGTAAAATGACCTGCAGGATTGAGCATCTTGTGCTGAGTGGGCTCTAGGAAAAGCTCAGTTGGGCGCGTCTGGTGAACGGTGGAGGTTGGGGCATTGCTCAGTTCCTCTTGAGTTCCGGAACGCGTTTCATCCCCATCCACCCTTAGAGCCATGTCTGAAGCCGAGTACCCTGAGGTGCTAAGGTGCGCAACATGCAGGGTCCCCCAGATGGGAGGATCAGAACGTGAATTGCCCTCAGCGCGGGACACCCTGCGTGTGGCGGTTTTCTGGTACAGGGTGCACAGGATGTGGGGGTACCCAAGGCGCGGGGCACGCTGGGCATGGGAGAACCGCGCCTCACGGTAGGATGCCAGAAGAGAGAGTCACCCTGGGAGTAGAGAGTGGGCGTCCGGTGCACGGGTACCGACGCGCACGGTGCAGGGCACGCGGCGCCGGAGCAAGACTGTGAGCTCGCGCCGACGCGTTTGTTCCGGAGCCTGGCAGTTCCATTGCGCCTGCGCAGCCGAGGGTTGGGGGGGTTGGGGGCTGTCAGGTCTCTTTCGCGTCCCCTCCTTTGCCTTCTGAGCCCCTCGCCGCGAGGCCACAGACCGGGATGGAATGGCGGCTAGCTAACCGATCCCGGCTGAGAGCAAGGGCAGTAGGAAAAAGAGGGGCTGGGAGGGGGTCCTGGCCGGGGATTTTTTCAAACTGAGCCGGGAGTCCCTTAAAGCATGCCACCCCTTCGTTTTATACAAGTAAAAGCCACCCCTTCTCGCAGTCCCTGGAGAATGCAAGTTGGAACCACCTCACCTCCTAGGCAAGCTCATGGATTCCTAGGGCTGCTCTGCCGGAGGAGGTGGGTGGGAGGAGGTGGGTGGGCTGCTGGGGGGCGGAGGAGGAGGCTCGGAGCCAGAAGGCTCTGGAGATGTCCAGCTTTCTCTGAGCTGCGCGTTCTTTCCCCCTTGCGATCCTGCTGGGTTTATAGAACGCAGACACTGCCCACCTCACCCCCACCCCCAACCACCGCCCACCCCCTTTCACCGCCGCAGCACCAAAACCTTCCATGGGTACTGTCAGGTGCTATCGATATATCGCAAAGTGGGAAACTGAGGTGTGGAGAGGTAAGACACACACCCCCATCCCCACACGCAACAGACCTGCCATCAAGGAACCACAGATAGATGGACTCCTTTCTGCATCCACCAACCTCTGCTTCCTTCGCATTTGTTCTCTTAGATCCAGTTGTTGGGACTCACCACCCAAATTCAAGGCCTGAGCTCTACAGCCATGGAGTCCTGGGCATGAAAGGGAAGCAAAGGTGGTCCACCTACCCTCTTCCCTCTGGGAAGTTTTGGGGCCCCGTTTGCCCCCAGGTTCTGGGCTATGAAAATCCCTGCTTAGTCCTGAAGTGAAGGTTCCCCATAAAAGGGGGTGGAGGGCAGTTCGTTGCCATGAGGTTGCCCCTGGTCACCCAGGTCTCTGTTTTTCCCTATGTTCAGCCACCAGGATATGCTTCTTGGAAGGGATTCTTAGAGGCCAGGTCAATTTGCTTGCAGATGTTCAATTTAGGCTTTCTTAGATACTCAGAGTTCCCATCCAAGTCTGCCCCAAGTTTTGTGTATTTACCACCCCACACCCTCCCACTGCTACTTCCACCCTATTCATTACCCATTCTGCAGAGTAGAATTGGGTAGCAATGCTTTCTCTTTCCTGGAGACAGAAACAGGGGTTTACCCTCCACCCCTTCCTCAGCCCTTTCCCTTCTTCTATAATCCAGATCCGATTTGTCTGCCCTACTTCGCCACCACACCTTACTGTACTTATGCCCACTCTGGACGCATTGAGAGTCAGCCAAGGCTTTGGACTTCGCTTGCACTGGCTACTTTACTATTTAGCCACCCCCCTCCACCACCCCCCTTGGATGGACTCCCTTCCCTGAGGATCCAAGCCAGGGATTTTCTCCTCCCCACCCAACAGCCCTAGAGTTGCTCCCATCTTTGATAAAAAGGAGCCTGCAGCCAGGCTTCCAGGTCCCATCTCCAGAGATCCTAACCGGATCTTACCTCGCAGGACCTTCCAGTAGCCCTCACCCTTCCAGTTTCACTCCAGCCCCCACCTGGCACTGAGTTATCTATTCAGCTTAAGTGCTTATTTTTGGCCTGGGGCCCGGTTTTATAGCCCCCACTGTGGGTCTTGGCAATGACAGTCTGGTTCTGGGGATCCAAGCCAGGTTGGACAGCCTTCCCCACCCTGGAAAAGGGGTGCGGGGCTCCCTCTGCAGCTTCAGCCTGAAACCTGCCCCTCACCTCACTCAGCGAGATGCCCTACTTCTTCAAGTCCACCAGCTGCAGTGTAGTTGCTGTGCTGTGAAATTCCGTACCAGGTTTTTGCTCTTACCAAGAACCTAAAATTCATTTTTTTTCCCTCCGCCCTCCACCCCTCCCCCTCCCGTCCGTCTTCCTTCCCAAAGCAAGACTTCTGAGGCGTTTGTAGATACAACCTCCACTTAACACTGCCTTCCCCGCTCCTGCTGCCCCTCAGCTCCAAGCCCTTGTCCAGTTCCCCAGGATCCTCTCCCGGGGTCTCGTCCTCTCCTGCCTATTCCAGTCCAGGGTTTGCGTCCCTCCCCCGTCTTTTATTGTAGGTCTGGTCTCCCAGGGTAGCGGCCTCCTCAACGCATTCCCTTTGCTTCGCCCCTGGATCCCGAAGCCGTTCTTACCAGCCTGCTTCCATGCAGCCAGCGCTCCGATCCCTGCGTGCTGGAATCCAGCCCTCCTTTTGCTCCTCCCCCTTGCACGTCTCTGCCAGAAAGATTGGGGCAACCCAAGCCTCCTCAGCCACTAAGTAGCCCTCTCCTGAAGCTCCCTGCGATCCCAGGTCTGCAAATTCTAGGCCAGGTCTTGCTTGCTCCCACTGCATTAGGCATGACGCATTACTCCGTCTCCCGAGGATGAATCCGGCCCCAAATTTGCGTGCCCCGGGTGCATTTGGCCCTGTCGCAGCTACCCGCCCCCCCACCTTCCTCCCACCTCTGTCTAATCCAATCCGGGTTTTGCATACCCCTTCCAGAGCTCCTCCATTTATCCCTTCGCCGGGCTCGGCGCCTTTCCTCTACTTAACAGCCGGCGAAATCCTCTCCGGGTCTTCCTTGCGCCCGTCTCCCTTCCCCCACTCCCCGTTTCGACGCAGCGACCCAGCACGTCGCCTTCCCTCTCTCCGCTTTTCCGAGCGTTGGAGGAGGCAGAGGGAAGGAAAATCCAGTCCGGGTTTTCGGGTTGACCCCTGGTGCGCTCTCGCTGGTTGCGGCGGCCGATCCCCGGCAAGGCTTCCGGGCCGGGTTTTGCGCGCACCCGCCGCCCCCCTCCCGGAGCGGGTGCATCGGGGAGAGGGGCGAGCAGGCGGCTTGTCATTGCTGGTGCCCGGCGCCGGCTCCGTCCGCGCGTCCTGCGGTGCCCACGGGCCCGGCTCGGCGTCCCCCCCTTCGGTCGCCCCGGGGGCACGACGCCGCCGCGCCCGCCTCCAGCCGCGCCCCCCCAGCTCTGCGCCGCCCGCCCCCAACCCGAGCCCCCCGCGGCCACTGCGGGGAGCCCGAGCCGTCGGCGCGGGAGCTGTTGGCGCTGCAGCGCCTCCGCCCCGCCGTCTGCCGAGGAGGCCCCGGCGGATGGGGCCTCGCGGGCCCCGGAGCGGCGCCGCCGGGCGGCGGGGGGCTGCAGGGGCTCCCCGGCTGGCCCGTTAACCGCTCGGCCGCCGCCGCCGTCGGAGGGGGCTGGGAAGTCGCCTGGGCGCACACGTGCCGCCTCCGTCGGGGCCGCGGAGCTGCGGGGGAGATGCGGGACGCTGTCGGCGCCGCCTCGGGGGGCTCCGCCTCGCCCCAGCCCCCGGAGCTCTGACGCCGCCCCCGCCCCGCCGCCTCCGCCGCCTCCGCCGCCTCCCTCCCCGGGAGGGGCGCGGACCCGCTCGCCCCCAGCCCGAGCCTCCGCTGCCGCGAGGGGGCCGCCTCTGGAGCTGTGTGATCCGCTTTTTTATTAATTTTTCTTTTTTTGATTTTTGGTTAGTGGCGGCGGTGCTGGGCCGGGGAAAGGAGGGGACACGGAGGCCGCCCTCGCCCCGCCACCCCTGACCCTTTTCCCCCCCTCCCCGGTTCCGGGAGATGTGCCGGGCGGGGGGCCGGGGTTCGCGGAGCCGCAGGAGAGACGCGCAGGGCCGACCCCAGAGCGGCGCTGGACAGGTGAGTGTCTGCGGGCCCAGGGCGAGGGGGACGCCGCACCTGGGCCAGGTGTGCGGGCCGAGGCGGATGGGGGGAGGACGGGAGCGGAGGCCTGTCTGGGCCGCGAAGGGGGAGGGGACGCTGGAGCCGCGGACTCCCCGCACCTGAGCTGGAGGGGAGTCGGGGCGGCCTGCACTTCATACCCACCCGCTTGGGGGTCAAGAGGGGCGGCCCCCACGCGGCAGCGGAGCGCCGGGGACGCGGGGGTGCGGATGGGCGGCCGCGGGGTGCCGGCGGGGGGAGGGGACCGCGAGTGTGCCCGCGCGTGGCTGCGTGTGCCCGCGCGCGCGCCAGCCTTTGTGGGGAAGCGGCGCGGCGGTGCCTGCGTGTCCCCGGTGCGTGTGCGCGCGGGTGCTTGGCGCCCTGTTTGTGTAGGTGTCTGGGTGTGAGCGGAGAGGGTGCGTGTGCGCGCCGCGCGCGGGCCCCGGCCCCCGGAGGAGCTGTGTTGGGGGCTGGCACCGCAGGATGCTGGGCGGGGGATTGTTTTTCTCCCGGAGGCAGAGACGCGGCGGATGAGGAGGGGTCTGTCTGGGTGTCCGGCAGGCTGCAGCCTCCGGGGCACCGCTGTCAGGAGGTGTGCGGCCTGGCGGCGTCTTCTCCCTCCGCGGCTCACGGTTAAGCATGGGAAGCTGTTGGGATTGATCTACCCTGAATCCGGCTTTGAGGGGGAGAGCCCTCTCTCTCCCCTAGGTGTTCATTGGGTAGAGCTATGGGGTTTCGACAGTCATGCTCGCCTCTGAGGGTCCTGGCACAGAAGTCCGGATCAGAAGAGGGTGGAGAGTGCTGTGGGTGCTCCAGCCTTGGCCAGAAAATGCCCGTGCATTGCCCCAGTGCACCCCTGGCACCCATCTGGAGACAGCACAGCTGGCACAGCCCCTCAGGCATAGCCCAGTCCCTGCCCCTCCAGTCTAGGTCAGCACCCAGCTCCAGCCTCGACCAGCACCTCAGTGTAAGTTCCTGGGCCATAACCACCGGTGGACCATGACCCTCCCCAGCCATGGCAGCTGTGTGGGTGTCCCGACGTCCCAGTCTTGAGGCAAGGCCCCCTTTCCTCCTGGCTTCTGCGGGACGCAGAGCCTGGGTTTGCCTGCCCACATCCAAACATGTGGTGTGCCTGGGGGAGTAGGGGGAGGGGTTCAAAATGGCTGCCAAGATGGCTGGTCGCCTCTCCCCCTCTCTGTTTTTCTTTCTCTCTCTCCCTTTTCTGCTTGCTCTGTTCCCTTAGCTGCTGTAGGAGTCACCCCAGAGAAGGGTTTGGACATTGTGGGAACAGGTGTGAGGGACTCCTAAGGATGATGTCTGCTCTAGGCCTGTTGACCTCCATGCTGTTCGCTTCTTGGACAGAGGCTGTTGGTCTCTACTTTTCTTTCCAGCACCCCAGGGGCCAGCAAGAGCTTGTAACCTGACCCTAGACTCAACCCCTTCAGCCCAGCTAACAACTTGGGGGCTCCCTGCCCTCCAGCCTGCTCTTCTAGGTTCGACACCCTGATTGATCATTTAGGGTGTTGCGGTGCCCTGTGGAGTATTCCCATTTCTTGTCCTCTCCATCTGCCCCGCGGCCAGGGACTCAGGACCTCAGGTGGGCCTGGGTCAGGCCCCAGCTGTGGGGGCAGGTGACTTCTCCTGCCTCCCTTCTCCCCACCCACTAATGCCAAATTTATTACTTAAAAGTGGGATGAAAACAGGGAGAATAAGAGAAGGAATACAACCTTCATTATCATATCGAGAAAATTATCCGTGATTTTCCTAACTAGCAATTTGCCTGCCATGCCGTTCAGAACTGACTTGCCCATTAATTACAGAGATGAAAAATCATCTGGAAAGCGGAAAAGGGAACTAATTCGATCCCTGGCTGGTGGCAGTGGCACCCATGCACTGAGCCACATAGGTGTACGCTTACATGTGAGCGCCGGCCCTGCCGCCTTCCTCCTCTCCCTTAGTGACCTCCCGCAGGGCCTTAGCCTGCCCCATGTTTGTTGCACCTGCCCTCTAATGCCCTGCCCCATGCTTGTTGCTCGTGCCCTCTAATGCCCCGCTTCTGCGGGCGCCCATCCCAACCCCCACTCCTAGGAAGCTGCTAATGCCTGATCTTGGACTTGGAGGCTACCCAGGGTTAGGGAGGGTGGGGAGCTGGGGAACCAGTGTACCTGGGCCCTGGTGCCTGTAGAAGGGAGGTGGCAAGCCCTGTTTCTATTCCCAGTGTGCCCCGGGGAGCTCCTTCTCCTAGGGGGCCTAGGAGAACCCTCCAGACATGTGGGGGAGGGGCTGGCAGGCTCCCTGGCTGCTCCAGTCTGCATCAAGCGGTCTGGATTCAGGCCCCCAGTGCCTCCACCTGTGAGAGCCACCTGCGTCTGGAGTTTGCAGCCTCCCTGTGGTCCCCCCAGCCCCAGGCGGGCGTGGGGAGCTGGAGCTCCTCGTCTCCGTGCCCTCCTGTCTCTCCAGCCATCTGTGTGGTGAAGGACAAGGCGTTTCTATGTGGGCTCCTCTTGGGGATCCGATTTCCAGGTGCCAGACACTTCCCCTCTTCCAGACCCCTCTTTGGGGGGTGGGAGGGGTTCCCTGGGTCTGGAACCAGACCTGGCTGCAGTAACCCTAGAGGTGCCTGGGCTGGGTCTTGGCCACCCCTGTGAAAGAGGAAAGCAGGGCCCCAGATGGGAGACTGCTGCTAACGGAGCCATGGGGGAGGGGGTCTCCCCACCCCCGGAACCCAGTCATGCGTCAGATGTCTGTGTGTGATTTGGATGGGACGCTGGCTAAAGCCTGTGTGTAACCCCGTGTCAGCAGGCTAGCCCTTTGTTGGTAGGGGTCTCCTCAGTGCTGGTGCCGTGAGTTTGACAGTCAGTGGTCCCGTGTGTGTGTGCGGCTCCGCCCCGGGATGCGGTCTGCATCTTGCATGCATTTGTAGCCACGTGCCCAGGGGTGTGTACGTGGGGCTCCTCGGGACAAGACTGGGTGCACCTCTTCACGCTGTGAGCACCTGCCAGGTGCCTTCTCTACCAGGCAGGGTGCTTGGCGGTGCTGTAGGGACAGCGCCTTGGTCCTGGGCTCACGGAACTCGGTCTGGCCACACATAGCGATTTCAGTCAAGAGGCCTCTATCACAGGAGTTGGGGAGAAAGCTTATGTCTCCCTTTTGGAGTGGCCAGGGTCCCAGCTGCTGGTGGGGGGTCGGTCCTGGAGTCGGAAGGTAGCAGCCCCCTCTGTTTAGGTGCTACCGCATGTCAGGCACTGGCGCGTCTTGGGGTTTGGCCCTGCATGGTCTTCCCCATCACCTCCTCCCTTTCATGCCCTCTTTCCTTGCTGCCCCACCAATGTGCTAAGCACGATTCTACCCCAGGGCCTTTGCACTGGCTGTTCTCCCACCTGTGACCCTCACCTAGGCATTTGTTCTTCACCTGCCTCAGATGTCACCCCCCAACCCAGTAACCTTTACCCCCTGCAGCCTCCCACCTACCTCCTGACTTTTCCTAGCACGGATGGCTTTTCTCACACTGTAATTTCTTGATGTATTGTGGCTGTTTATTTATCATCTGTGTCCCCACCCAGGATCCAAGTGCTCAGGGAGTTTGTTACCTTTTGGATCCAAGATGCCTAGACTCATAGCTGGCACACAGTAGGTGTTTAAGAAATCTTCCCTGAGTGTATGGGAGGGGGTCTGTGCGTGGCAAGGGCTCCCCATCCACCGTGCCCCTCTGGGGGGATTGAGAACTGCCACTGGGGGCCTGACCAGGCCAGCTCTGCCCTTGTCTGCTCTGCCCGCCTGTGGGTACCATCTCTGAGGTGGCCTCAGGGGTGCCCCTGTGGGTGGGGGTACCTCTGTGGGCCACTGGCCCCTCGAGCTATGTGTGCGCTATGGGGTTTAGAGCCTGGGCTGGGAAACATGGGGGCCCTCTGCTCATGAGGGTATCGGAAACCCAGGGTCAAGGCCTGAGCAGCCCGTCCTACTGGGACATTGTCGCAGCCTCTCTCGTGGGGCGAGACCCTCAGCCTTGTTTCAGTCTGCGTGGTCCCTGGCGAAATAGCAGAGCAGAAGCCCTCTGCTTCCCCACCCTGAACTCCAAAATTGGGGGAAGATAGACATTTTAGCAAATAGACACTGAGGCTAAAAATAGCTCTGCCCCCCAAAGTTAAATATAACCAGGGCCCCTCCCTCAGATGCTCAAAATACCCTGGAAGTCAGGAGGGGGCAAGCCAGGAAGCCGAGCGGGTGCCCGTGTCCAGCCACTGGAGAGGTGGTGCAGGCAGGCCAGGGGCTCAGGGCCGGCTTTCTAGGCTGGGGCCTCCCAGCCATGGCAGTCCGGGTATTGGGGCCAGCTCTTCTTCGTGATGGCTGTCCCCAGTATTGTAGGACTTTGGGCAGCATCCATGGTCTGTGCCCTCTAAATACTAGTAGCATCCCTCCCCACGCCGGTCGACACACCTGAACGGGTCCAGGACATTGCCACACAGCCTGGGGTAGAGAACAAAATTGTCCCTCGTTGAGGACCACCGCCACTCAGACTGGGGTCAGCAGACTTTTCTCTCTGAAGAGCCTGACAGTGAATCCCAGAGGCAGGCAGGTGGTCGGACTGCTCTCAGTGTGTTCTCTCTCTGCCTCCTCATCAAAACCTCTCCAAAGTGGTTAGAGCACTCTCAGTCCACTGGCCAAGCAGAAACAGTTGCTGGGCCCCAAGCGGACAGCCCCTGCCCCAGAGTGTCCCCCAGTTGCCCTTGGTGGTGGAAGTCAGGGCACCCATGGATACCCCCCTCAGTAGAGGGGCAGCCCCATTGGGGGCACGCTTGTGCACTTAAGGACATGGCAAGTCTGCTACAGCCTGTTCCTGTCACCTCCCTGCCTCCCTGCCCTCACCTCTTCCTACTCCCTTACCCTCACTCCCCCAGTCACACTGGCTTCCTCCCTTGTCCTCAAACATGCACCGGCCAGCCCCAGGACCTTTGCACAGCCTTCTGACAGGAACTCTTTTCTCTTCCTTGGCCACCTGTATGGCTCCTCCCTTACCTTTGGTGGGGCTTTGCTGAAGGGTCTGGTCTTCCTAGATCACCCTATTTTAAGTTGTACACACACACACACACACACACACACACAAACACACCAGAGCTCCATTCTTCCACAAAACTAGTACATCATAGAATTGGCTTCGTTAGTGCTCTTTATGTCTGGCTCATCCGTGGATGTCTGTCCAGTTCCCAGGTTAGTGTCTGGTACCTACGTGCTCTAAAAAGGTTATGTAGGGTCGCCATCTATTATTTCTAAGCCCTGTGGCCACCGCAGGAGGCTTCCATCCCATTTCCCTGGGGAGAGAGGAAATTCAGAGGAAAAACATGGGTGCTTCATCCCATAGCCCAAAGTGGGCAGAGCTAGGATTGGAACGTAGGACCCTGGGATTCTTCCCTCCTGCTGGGGATCATCTCAGCTGCCTCTGGTCTCTGTAACCCACACCCTGCCCCTTCACTGCCAGCATCTGGAGGTCCAGAGACTCCTGCCACCTCCTACCCTGTGCCTTGAGCCGTGGCTCCTACGACTTCTTTCAGCTGTGCTCTGTCATGCTCAAAGTGAACAATATGCAATGGAAACAGACCACAGGTCTCCAGAGTACCAACCTCCTGTGGTAAGGAGCTTAGAGGAAGCACCTGGCCAGTCTGTAAGTCAGGGAGGGCTTCCTGGGGGAGGGGGCTTCCCAGCTGCAGGCTGGAGAGGGAAGGAGGGACAAAGTGGAGAGGAGAGAGAGTATGTGAGGAGAGGCCTGCCCAAGGTCAGAAAGAAGGTAGTGGCTCAAAGGGGAAAAGGTAAGAGGTTTTACAGCCAGGTGTGTAGAAAGGAGGCTAGAGACTGGCCTTGGGGGCAGAAAGATTGAATTTGTGCCATGAGGTGTGTCCATGGGCCTGGAATGGGCTGTGGAGGGGTCAAGGCCCACCAGACAGGATGGGAATATTCAGCATGAGTTCTCTCTGGCTTCTGGATGGGAGAGAACCTCAGAGGCAAGAAGGGGGGCCAGGAAGCCAGCTGGAAGAGGAGGCCACGGTGGGCTGTCAAAGTAAAGGCTCTGGAAAAGGCCTTGAGACATTAGAGCTGGGCTGGAGCAGGGCTTCTCAGGATAGGAGTTGACATGTTTTGCTGGGTGATTGGTAGGAGGGTGAAGAAAGGAAGCATGGGCTAAATGGCAGGATTCTGGCTTTGACAGCTGAGTGGACAGGGAGAAAAAAGAGGTGGAGGTGGCGCTTACCCACTGCCCTCAGAAGCCCCCACCTCCCCCCAGTCTGATCTCCCTTGGCAGCAAAGTCTCTGAACTTCTGAGTCAGGCCATGCCCCTCCTCTGCTCAGAAGCCTCCTTGGCTCCCAGCTCACTTGGGGAAAAAGCCTGTGTCCTACCCTTGACTTTCAAGGCCCTGCTGGCTCTGTCCTTTAATCTTCCCTTGCCCTCCCTCTTCCCACTCTTCCCCTTGTTCACTGGGCTGCAGCCACACTCTAGCAGATTCTACCTCGGGGCCTTTGCACATGCTGTTCCCGCTGCCTGGGATGTTTTTTCCCCAGGTACCTAGATGGCTCACCTCCTTGACACTTCTGCTAGAATGTCTCTGTCTGGAAGAGGTGTTCTCTGACCATCCCATTTACATTTGTACCCACAGATACACCCCCCCCACATTCCCTCCCCTTCAGACTTGTTTTCCTCCAAAGCACTTGGGACCCAGTGGGAACTAGGTAACTATGCACTGAATGGATTACCTGTTCTCTGGGTCTGTTTTGTCTCAGTTCATTAAGTAAATTAATAAGTATTTGTTCTTGCCCAGTACTGGGCACGCAACAGAGAGTCAGACTGACCCGTGATGGAACTTGCCCTGAGAAGTCCCCAGCTGGTGGGAAAGATAGACGTTCAACAGCACAGTCCAAGTCCAATTAGACGGGCAAACTTGGAGGCCCAGTGTGCCATGAGTGTGGGCATAGAAAAGACTAGCCAAAACAGGCAGTCCTGGAGGCAGGACCTTTTGAAGGAAGAGAAGGGGCTAGGACAGGAGCCCTGGCACTGGGTGTATGGGAGAGGGAGGGGTGTTTGGGGTGGGAGGCAGGCACCTTAGGAAGCTAGAGCAGAGATGGATTGACCAGGTGGCGGGAGACCAGAGCCTGAGATGCCATGCTAGGGCATCCGAGACAATAGGGTGCCATGGAGGGTCATAGGTTGGGAGGGACATGATTGGCTTTTCATTTTACAATGATCAGTTGTGCTGGATGGAGAGCAGATGGGGTGGGAGTGACAGATAGATGAGGGAGACCAGGGAGGAGGCCTTGGGGGAAAGCAGCTGCTTCAGATGGCCCCCACCCCTCTGTGGTCCAGTGCCACTGGGCAGCCAGAGTGACCTTTTAAAACTGACAAATCAGACAACCCCCACCCTGTGGCACTGACATCTCGGGGGAAGGAGGTAACAAACATAGTAAAATGCATGGTTGGCATGCCAGTGATGGGTGCCATGGAGAAAAAAGACAGGATAGGGTGGAGGAGTGCTAGGATCAGCAGGGCCTCCCTGAGCTGGTGATTTTGGAGCACAGACTTCGGGGAGACAAGGGAGAAGCCGTGTGCGTATCTGGGGAGGAGGGAACAACCTGTGCAAAGGCCCTGAGATGGGACTGTTCCTGATGGTTTCCTCTAGGAATCGGGCTGAGTGAGCAAGGAGGAGCATGGGAGGAGCTGAGGGCAGGGGTGGGGCAGAGTGTGCGGGGGCCCTGTGGGCCCCAGGGAGGACTTGGGCTTTTGCTCTGAGTGAGGTGGGAGTCGCAGAAGGTTCTGAACAGAGGATGGATGTGCCCTGAGCCAGATGCTCACTGGCGCCCTCTGGCAGCTCTGGGAGGAACAGGCTGCGGGCAGCAAGGGCTGGAGACCTGAGAGGAGGCGGCAGATCTGACCTGGGGCAGGTGATGGGGCTGGAGCAGGGAGGGCCGAGGAGTGGGAGGTGAGCAGATTCTGCAGGAGGGGCCACAGGAGCTGCTGGGGTTGGATGTGGGGGTGAGAAGAAGAGAGGGGTCCAGAAGGAGCACTTGGGAGGACTGCCCTCTGGGGGAGATGGTGGGAGGTGGGGCTGGAGTGGAGGGTCTGGGGAGGACCTGCTCTCTCTGAGCCATGGGAGAGGGCCATCAGAGGCCCAGAGCCCCTCTGTTCCCAGAGGAGGGCTACGTGCTAGGCACTGCGCAGGCACCGCTGCCGCTCTGCAAGGTTTATCTATTCGTCCCCAAGGGGAGATGGTGACATGACCCGAGAGAGGCAAAGAGCTAAGCCTGAGGCCACACAGCAAATTCAGAGGCGGGAGCCTCTTCCTTGTACCTTCCCCTGGGGCCTGCTGCATCCTTTTTAAGAAATTTATTTATTTATTTTAGATTTTATTTATTTGACAGAGAGAGGGAGAGAGAGCACACCAGCAGGGGGAGTGGCAGGGAGAGGGAGAAGCAGGCTCCCTGCTGAGCAGAGAACCCAACATGGGGCTCAATCCCAGGACCCCAAGATCGTGACCTGAGCTGAAGGCAGAGACGCTTAACGTACTGAGCCACCAAGGTGCCCCAGCCTGCTGCTTCCTTACTCTGCCATTGCCTGAGGGCTTCCTGGAGGAGGCAGGCTTGTGGTGCTGGGCTCTCAGGCTGCTAGTTTTGGGGCTAGAAGCAGGAAACTTGTATGGAGAGACAGGGCCATCAGAGCCCCAGAGCCCCTCTGTTGGTGGCCCCCCCCAAGCATTCAGACTCCCACCCACTCGAGCAGAGGGTTGCCATAGCAACTGCACTCTAGGGCAGACTGGAGGCACCTCCTCTCCTCCAGCAGCTCCTTCTGTCACCTTCCCCTGCCCCATTTCAGGGCACCTGAGGACAGAGCCTGGGCTGTGTTACCTACCCCTAGGACCACTGCTACTCTTCCCTTGACTTGACACTAACGTGCGGCTCAGTAGCAAGCAGAGGCGAGTGTGGGTGGGGCTGGTGGACTGTCTGTATGACCTGGGGGTTGGACGTGCCTGGGCTCTAGTCCCCCTCCATGGGGAGGCAGTAAGCCCAATTTCCCATGCATCCAGTTAGAGTCCCCCAAGTCGGCTGAAGCTTGAAGTGGGGATAGAACCTGCAGGTACAGGTTCTTCTGTCCCTGGGGGTGCAGCAGTGCTGGGTGTGCCCAGCTCTCATGCTGCTGTCACACACATGCAGCTGCGGGGGCGGGGGGGGGCCTGGAGGAGGGGACTCTCCCAGCTATGGCCACCAGGGGCTTCCCAGTCCAACCTGCAGGGCCAGCCTGCCTGGGTTCAAAATCCCCTTATCACTTGGGTGTCCCTGGGTCCTCACATTTCTCATCTGTAAGATGTAGGTGTGTGCCTTTCCCCCTGCTCCCCTCCCCCTCACCCATGCACTGAGTTCCTCTGGGTTAAATGAGCTGTGCGTCTGCTGTGCTTGGAGCCGGGCACTGAGGTGTCAGCTGCTGTCCCCGGCATCACAGGAGGTTCTGGGAATGGAGACCCAGCAGGCCTCCGGCTCCCATAGTTTGTGCAAGGCGCCCCAAGGTGTTGCTGCTCAGCCCTGTCCCATCTCCGCCTCCCAGCCCACCATCTATCCTGATCGGCCCCCCCACCCCACCCCCAGCCCATGTGAGTTTGCTAGGGCTGCTGTGAGAAAGTGCCCCAAACTGTATGTCTTTTTTTTTTTTTTTTACAGATTTTATTTATTTGACAGAGGGAAACACAGCTAGAGAGGGAACACAAGCAGCGGGAGTGAGAGAGGGAGAAGCAGGCTTCCCGCAGAGCAGGGAGCCGATGCGGGGCTCAATCCTGGGAGCCTGGGATCATGACCTGAGCCAAAGGCAGATGCTTAATGACTGGGCCATCCAAGTGCCCCTGGCTGGCTTTAACCACAGAAACTTACTGTCTTAGTTCCACAGGCCAGAAGTCCAATGTCAAAGTGTGGGCAGGGCTGGTTCCTTCTGGGGGCTCTGAGGGGGTCTGCCCCATGCCTCTCATGTGGCTTTTGGGGTTCACTGGCAGTCCTTTGCTTGTAGGTGCATCGCCCCGACCTCTGCCTCCATCGTCATATGGAGTCCTCCCTGTGTGTGCGTCTGTGTCTAAATATTTCCTTTTCTTTTTCTTTTTTTTTTTTTTAAAGGTTTTGTTTATTTATTTGACAGAGAGAAACACAGCTAGAGAGGGAACACAAGCAAGGGGAGTGGGAGAGGGAGAAGCAGGCTTCCCGCCGAGCAGGGAGTCCACCGAGCAGGGAGCCCGAGGCGGGGCTCGATCTCGGGACTCCAGGATCATGACCTGAGCCGAAGGCAGATGCTTAACGACTAAACCACTGGGATGCCCCTAAATATCTCCTTTTTATGAAGACACTAGTCACACTGGACAAGGTTTACCCTAACAACCTTATTTTAACTTGATTACCTTTTTAAAGACCAAATAAGGTCTCATTCTGAGGTGCTGGAGAATAGGGCTCCAGCATATCTTTTGCGGGGTAGTTTAATCCATAACACCCCCTCCCAAGGCCTTGGGGATGGTCAGGCTCAGGCCTCTCCCCCCTACCCACATCTGACCTTGCGTCCCCATTTAGGTAGGACCCGGCAGCAGGCCTGGAAGAGAGAGGAGGGAACAGAAGTCACAGTGCCTGGATGGGGCGAGGTCTGGGGGCGCCTGGGGCTTTCTGGAGGGGACCTGCTCTAGGGACAGGCCTTCAGGGAGCGATGGGCACCCTGAGGGGAACACTCTCTATGCCCCTGACGCATTGGTGCCTGGGCTGTGTGGATCGGGCTTGGCCCACAGGTCATAAACACGTGTCTCCGGCTGCCCCCACCACTGTCATCTTCCATTCATTCATTCATTCATTCATTCATTCAGTAAAGATTTGTCTAAAGACCTCCTATGTATCTAGGTGCCAGGAGATGGCCTCGGGAGCGTCCATTTTTCTGGGGACCTGCGGGTACAGAGGAGATCTCCAGGTGGACACTTCATGTCACAAGGCAGTGACATGATCAGTGCTGATGGTAGTGACAGCGGCTGCAGGGGACACTCGGCCATCACTACGTGCTGGCCATGGCCCTGAGTGTCTCGCTCGTGTGAGTTCATCTTGTCACACAGCTGCCCTGCGCGGTACCCTCATTTTACCAGGAGGAGGTTCCGGGAGCGGCAGGGGGCCGGACAGGCAGGCACTGACCACAGCGGAGGCTGAAACAGGCCGGGGGAGGCCTGCCTGCCTCACCGAGGAGGGCACATCTAAGGGACACAGTCTGGGGCCACGTGACAGGATTCTCTGTGGCCTCACAGATTGCGTTGTGGGAGCCACGGCGGGGACTTAGGCAGGGGATGGCATGTCGAGATGTCTTTTAAAAGCACACACAGCCCCCACCGGAAACAGCCCAAGTGTCCCTGAACAATGAATGGCTGAACAAGGTGCTGGCCAGCCTTGTGGGGGGAGTATTAGCCATAAAGGGGAATGGCGTGCTGCCCTGGGCCACGGTGTGGACGGGCCTGGGGTGAAAGACGCCAGCCACGAGGGGCAGGTGCTGGCTGACTCCACGCAGATGAGGTCCCTGGAGAGACTGGTCACTGCCAGGGCAGGAGCCGGGAACAGGAGGGACTGCTCCTGGGGACAGAGTCTCTGCCTGCGGTGATAACAAACTTGGAAATAGACCATGGCGGCGGCCCAGTGTGGAGAACGTGGTTAATGCCACTGGATTACCCATGTAAAAACGGTTGAAATGACACGTTTTGTGTTACGTATCTATTATACCATAATTTTTTAAAGGCCTTTCTAGCTGCCAGTGGGGAGCCCAGAGTGCGGGAGGAGAAGGACGGGGGCGCTGCCGGGAGGAGGTCAGGGCTGTCTGGAGGGTGGTTGCTGGGGACAGACGTAGGCGGGTCCTCGAGGTGCACGCCCAGGTCTTACTCCTGAACTGGATGTTGGGGCAAGGGAGAGGAGCCAGGAGTTTTGACTCCTGCGGGCTGCAGCCTAAGGGCCTGGGGGGATGCTGAGCCTATGGACTGGGGGGGGGGAGCCTTTGTTTTAGTCTGGGCAGGCCCAATGTGCTTTGGAGACCTGAGGGAGGTGTAGACGGTGAGCGGGGCTGGCCCTCCAGGGTGGCAGTCATCACCATACAGATGATGTCTAATGCCATGAGGCCAGTTAGACCCCGGGAAGGAGTGGGGGTGGGGAAGAGGCCTGGGGACTCCTGGGTCCAGGTGCAGTCGAGAGGAGGGAGGGGAGCCGCCGCCCTCACCTGACCCACCCCACTCCCCTCGGATGGGTCCCGGCCTGGCCTGTTGCTTATGCAGACTGCTGTGCTTAACCAGAACCCCACGGGTTTGAGGCACAGAGGGAACTGGGGTTGGGCGGTGGGGAAGGACTGGCTCAAGTTCACACCACTTATGAATGGCAGAGCCTGGTCTGGAGCCCTGTGGGTTGGCTGCCCCCAGAGCCTGGCATCTGGTTAACCAGCCACTGATTGGAGAGCCCCTGGGGAGAGCTGGGGAGGGGAGTGTCAGTGTGGGGTCAGTGCCTCTCCTGAGCCTAACTGTGGCTGGGAGCTGAGGTGGAGGGGGTGAGGGGGCCATGAGGAAGCCCCAGCCCCCCCCCCCACAAGGTGAGATTGTGAAACACTGTGAAAGGAGCCCGAGCCCAAGGTGCCACAGGCCAGGTCTGGTCAAGGTTGTGGAGTGAGGCAGTAGGAGGGGTGCTTCCTGGAGGCTGGGGGTGGGGAGGGCGCAGGCACTCGGCCACATTGTCAGATCACTTTCCATTTCACGGGAGGAGTCTGAGGCCTGGGAGGGGGTGTCCTGCCCGGGAGGGTGCCGCTCCCACCTTTATTCCTGAGAACCTGTCCAAGTCCCTGCCCTCAGGGGCTCATGGTCTAGCAGGGAAGGTTGACCCCAGACATGCTAATAGCCTACAGGTAACTTCAGGTGTGGTTGAAAGCTGTAAATCAGGATGGCAGGTGGGAGCAGCAGGGATGTTTCGGGAGGTCGGGGTAGGTGGCTCTGTGGGCATGGCCTTGGAGTTGAGCCCTGACTGGTGAGGAGCCACAGCAGGTGTGTGGGGATTCTGGGGGAGCATTCCAGGCAGAGAGAGTAGCCCTGGCAAAGCTGGGGTGGGAGGAGCAGGGAGGAAGCCCAGCGCACTGGGAACCGGAGGGAGGGGGCCGGTTACAGAGCAGGGTGGGGCCAGGTGACCTGTAGCCTCATGGCCCCCAGTGAGGAATGCAGACCCCAGCAGAGTGCTGAGGGGAAGGTTAGCACTCACATCCGCGTCATTCTGTGATCCCTGAGCACTGAGTGGAGAGCAGGCGTGGAGGGAGGGAGGCTGAGACAAACATCCAGGTGCAGCAGGATGGTGGCTCTGTCCTGGATGGGAGCACAGGAGCCACAGGTGGGCAGGCCGGAGAGGTGCTCGGGAGGCAGAGCTGTCAGGACTTGCTGGTGGGGCTGACGAAGGGGAGATGTGGGGAGGGGTGAGGAATCGGGGTGGATTCCTAGGTTTGGGGTTAGAGATTCAGTGAACACATTGCTGTGTGCCAGGCCTGTTCTAGAAGCTGGGGCCAGCTGTAAACAAAGCAGTCCAGTGATCCGGGTCTGTGCAGGGGCTGTTCTGTGCAAGGAATAAATAGTTACCTTTTTTTAAGATTTTATTTACTTATTTGAGAGTGTGCACATGTGCATGATCCCAGGACACTGGGATCATGGGATCATGACCTGGGACCATGACCTGAACCGACTGAACCATCCAGTTGCCCCTAGTTACATTTGAGCAAAGGCCAAAGGAGGCGAGGTGGATCAGCCTTGTGGGTAACTGTTGGGCAAAAGATACATATGGAGGAACTGGCAAGTGCAAAGGCCCTGAGGCGGGGGTTGGTGTGGTCAAGGAGTAGCAGGAGGCAGGAGTAGCCTGAGAAGAAATGGGATCAGGGAGCTGACTGGGCTGGCGGAGGGGCTTTCATCTGGTAGGGGAAAAACAGTAATCGGGGCTCTGTTGAGAGATTCCAAAACACAGAAAATAAGAGATATGGACAGTATTCGTCGGTCAGTAGCATTGAAACAATGGGACAAACTGGGGTGGTGGCGGGAGAAGACAGAGTGAGTGGGCGTTCATACACTGGAGGGCCGGTAAAAACATGGGTGCTGGCCCTCCCCAGAGAATGTACGTTTGTAGAAATTCATGGCCAGGCTGGTGCCACTGGGCCAGAGCCACCCTGAGCACTGCGGTACAGATAAAGCAAAGGGCCCAGGGCAGAGATCTGGGTTTGCAACTCAGAGCATCCAGGGAAGACCAGAAGGGAGAAGGGAGGAGCTGCTAAGGGTGGAGGAAATGGGTCAGAACGGAGCCCTGTGCCCGCAGAGTTCCCGTGCCCAGGGACAAGCAGATTGTGGGAGGATTGCACAGGAGGGCACACAACGCCAGTCCCCCTCCCGGCCCCCTACGGGACCACACCCCCCCATACCCGCCTGCCTGTCTCCAGCTTACCTCGAGGGTCCCCTGGAGGGGAAAGAGGGGATTCAGTTGTTTCTGGTCCCTGATCTGTGGCGCCAGCCAGCAGGATTCTAATTAGCTGTCAGAGCAGCGGGAGAAACAGGAAGCAAGCCTGGGGGCGGGGCCTGGCCTCCTGCCCAAGACTGGGAGGCTGCCAGTCAAGGCCAGAATGCCTGGGCACCCCCACCCCAGCCCCCCGCAATGCTGGGTGACGAAGCCAGGTCGGGGGGACAAGTGGGCAAGGTTGGGATTTAGGGATGGAGAAGAGGCTTCCAGAAGCCCTTTATCTCCCATGATATAGGGTCTAAGGCCTGCCTGGGTGCAGGCAGGCCCTTCACAGCCATGACATCCCAGTGAGCTCCCCCTGCTATCCAAGGGGGGGCTGTGAGACCACGGGAGGAGCTTCCAGGAGCTCCCCTTGGGTCCAACGCGTCCAGATGGGCGGGCCTGTCTGCCAGCCGGGGGTGGGAGTCAGTGTAAGCCAGAAGGCCTGGAGCGGCGGCCGGCCTCTGGCCCAAGGGTGCAGCTCCAGCCCCATATAGCTGGCTCAGGGGAGGCACCTTGTCTGGCCCCTGTCGGGGACCATGGGGTGGAAGGTCTCAGCTACCAGCAGGAGGAGAGGGAACCAGCCCAAACGCCCTTCCTCCTAGGCCTGCTGCCCCTGCCTCACTCTCCCTATTCTCCCGCAGGCTGGTGGGCCGGGCCGTGGCACCCCCCTGCTGATGCGCGGCAAGGTCCCTGGCACAGGACACTGAGCGTCCCGCACACACCTCTGGCTGCCGCCATGGCCCGCTTGGCCGCAGTGCTCTGGAGTCTCTGTGTCACCGCCGTCCTGGTCACCTCAGCCACCCAAGGTAGGTGCTGCTGGGCTGGGCGGGAGCCGTGTCTCCAAACGGCAGCGGGGAGGGCAGAGAAAATGCTGAAATACCTCCCATCCACTTGGTGAAGAACCGCAGTCCCCAGCTCACCCCAGACGGTGGTGGAGCCAAGCCAGAAGACGACTTGGTAATCGTACCCCCCCAGCACCACTGAGGGGTCCCTGGACCAGTCTCTCATCCCCAGCACCCGGGGCGGTGGGGCCCATCCTGCCAGGGGTCCTGGAGCCTGGGACGCGGGCTGTGGCCTCCTAGGACCAGGACTAGCCTTCCTGGTGAGCCGAGACTCCTCTGTCTTATGTATGTGTCTTTCTCTGTGATTACATCTCTAAGGCTCGCACTGGAAAGAAGGCTTAATTAAAGCATGCCCGCTGACGTTTATTTAAAAACAACTAATTACCCGGCTCGGCCCTATGCCTGCCCCAGGATCCTGCACATGCAACAATTAGTGCCCCAAGCCTGCCCGCCCACCTCCACCAATTACTCAATTACGGTCCCCATGGCGGGCCCAGGCGGGGGCCAGGGTTGGGTGAGAGGAGAGGCTGGAAGAAGGGGCCTGCTGGCCTTGCCCTAGCCCTGGGCCTGCCCCCAGCCCACAGCCCCCCAGCTGTGTCTCAGGAGCACTGTTGGTGAACTCTGCTCCCCAGTGACCCTTCGTGTAGCCCAGTACTCCAAAATCCACGAAGTAGAGGGGGCGTTGTTCATCCAGGCGCCAGGGCCTTGGCACTGCTCTGGTCAGCTGGCACCCTCTGTTGCCCCAGTGCCCATGTTCTCTGCCCATCCAGGTCCTGCCCCCCCCCCACGCCCTAGCTGGGCCAGGAGGGGCCACTTCCACCCCCAGACCCATCTGAGCCAGCCCTCCACCCCCGGCCTCCCTCCCAGGCCCGGGAAGGACTAAAATTAGCTGTGGAAGCAGATGGTGCTAGAGGAACACATGTAATACTTTCCCCCAAGTGAGACTCAACTCACCCCAGAAAACCCTAGGGGCCTAGCTGCCATCCCCCTGCGACCTCCCACCTGATAGTGGAGGGAGCAGATCTCCAGAAGAGGTCTGCTTGGCACGGCTGCCCAGGGCACCGCTCCTTCTCCTTACCAGTGAGCCACAGCCTGCACATCGGAGCCTGTGAGTCCCTCTGCGCGTCCCCACTCCCCGCCCTGCCCTGCCCTACCCTGCCAGGCCTGGCTGGGGCCGGTGTCTGAGAAGGTGACTGACCCAGCAGATGTGGACCATGTGGAGCCCACTCTGTCCTGGAGAGACTGGCTGCCTCAATAAGCTTTTTTTAAAGATCTTATTTATTTATTGGAGAGAGAGAGAGTACGAACAGGGGAGGGAGGGAAGCTCAAGGAGACTCCCCACTGAGCTGGAGCCTGATGCGGGGCTCGATCTGAGGACCCCAAGGTCATGACCTGAGCCCAAGGGAGACGCTTAGCCACCTGAGCCACCCAGGCACCCCTCGATAATCTTAATGATAGTAGTACTTAGCCCCCATCACCTCACTGCCTCTTTTAGGCCTTTGTTTAGATGTAACTGTTTAGGGGCACTCGCACCTGCTGCAGCCATCCCAGTGCCGTGAGGTGGGAGTGGCGGCTCTTGGGGGAAGGAACTGGGGCCGCAGAGGTGGTCGGGCACTGGACGAGGCCACCAGCCAGGGGATGGAACCCCAGCTATCTGGCTCCTGAGCTGGGGCTGTTGGTCCTCACGGGGCATGGGATGGGGATGGACGTGGGACTGTGCATTCGCACTGGGCGTGTGCTTTCATTGTCATGCTGACCCCCACCGTGCATGGCACCATGTTCAGTGCTTCCTTCGGGAACATTCTGTAGCACATGGAGTCCTCGAGGCCTAGCCCTGGACTGTCAGTGCTGGTCTTACAGACTGGGAACGGAGGCTGAGGAGGCTAAAACATTGGTTGTCCAGGGCGCCTGGGTGGCTCAGTTGGTTGGGCAACTGCCTTCGGCTCAGGTCATGATCCCAGAGACCCGGGATCGAGCCCCACATCGGGCTCCCTGCTTGGCAGGCAGCTTCTTCTCCCTTTCTCACTCCCCTTGCTGTGTTCCCTCTCTGGCTGTGTTTCTCTCTCTCAAATAAATAAATAAAATCTTTTAAAAAAAATAACAAAAAAAAAACACTGACTGTCCAAACTGAGTGCACGTCAGAATCGCTGGTGGGCACGTAAGTCCAAGGCTTCTCCCTGGCGATCCTGATTCAGCAAGCCTGACGTGGGGAGCCAGAAGCTGCATTCTTTTTTTTTTTTTAAAGATTTTATTTATTTGACAGAGAGAAACACAGCCAGAGAGGGAACACAAGCAGAGGGACTGAGAGAGGGAGAAGCAGGCTTCCCGCCGAGCAGGAAGCCCGATGTGGGACTCGATCCCGGGTCTCCGGGATCATGACCTGAGCCGAAGGCAGTCGCTTAACCAACTGAGCCACCCAGGCGCCCCTAGAAGCTGCATTCTTAACCAGCTGCTGGAGCTGCCAACCCCCAGGCCACACCGAGAGGCTCTGGCCCCGCGAATGTCGGCTGAGGAGTGGAAAAGCTGTGGGTTCTTTCGGAACATGAGAGCCTTTCCTCCCAAGCCATCTCTCCCCTCTGCGTGGGGTGGCGTGAAGTTAGGGAAGTACCCAGGACCACCTCACCCCCAACACAAGCTCCACGTTCAGGAGCCCTTTAGACCACCCTCAGATTTCCTGATTGTCTAGCAGCAGTCACAGAAGTCCCAAACACTGTTAAACTCACAGTGACAGTTTATTACGGTGAGAAGTTACAGATAAAATCAGCGGAGGGAAGAGGTGTGTGGGGCAGTGTCCAGGAAGGTTCCCTGCCCAGGCCTCCAGCTGGTCCCCTTCCAGGGGAGCTGTGGGCAGCGTCACCTCTCCCAGCAGTGCTCGTGACAACACACCTGGTGTACTGCCGACCTGGGACGCTCCCCTGAGCTGCGGGGCCCAGAGTCTTTACTGGGGTTCACTCATGTAGACCTGGGTGACCACCCGCATACCGGCCTCAGTCCCCAGCACTTCCAGAGGTCAGCTGATACCCAAAAGCTCCTACACACATTGTTAGCCTGCTCATTTTCTAGGGCCGCTCTCACAAAGGACTACGGGCTGGATGACTTGGAACACAAAATTGTATTGTCTTACAGTTCTAGGGGCTGGGAGTTCGAGACCAAGGTGTCAGGAGGGCTGGCTCCTTCTGAGGCTGTGAGGGAAGTTGCTCTTCCGGGCCCTGTCCTGGGCTTGCAGCTGGCCATCTTTTCCTTGTGTCTCCACATGGTCTTCCCTTTGTGTGTGTGTGTGTGTCTGTGTGTGTCTGTGTCCAAATTTCCCCTTTTTAAAGGACACTGGTCATATTGGATTAGGGCCTACCTTAACAGCCTCATTGTAACTCAATCACCTGTTTCAAATTTGGTCCTACTCTGAGGTACGAGGGATTGGAACTTCAGCATGTGGATTTGAGGGGGGAGGACACAGTGCACAGTGTACAGACTACCTGGCCAAGGGTTCCCAGGTGGACAAAGGCACTCATCAGGCAGGACACCCCCAGTGCTCAGAGGTGCCTCCGAGGAGCCGAGGGCAAAGACCTCACTGAAGAGGAGGGAACCCCAAGAAGCCCATCTTACAGATGAAAGAACTGAGGCCCCGTACAGCCCACATCCTGGATACTGCCAAGCTGGAGGGGGCATCTCAGTGGGGTCTTCCCTTCCCATAGGCCTGAGCCGGGCCGGGCTCCCGTTTGGGCTGATGCGCCGGGAGCTGGCATGTGAAGGCTACCCCATCGAGCTGCGATGCCCAGGCAGTGACGTCATCATGGTGGAGAACGCCAACTACGGGCGCACAGATGACAAGATCTGCGACGCCGACCCCTTCCAGATGGAGAACGTGCAGTGCTACCTGCCTGATGCCTTCAAGATCATGTCACAGAGGTGAGGGGCCCCACCCACTGAGATCCTGGGGCCCTGGATAAATGCCTGTCTTCCATGTGCCCTCTGGCCCAGGCACCCTGTCACCCTCCGTCTTCCTTCTGTGTCCATCCCGTTTCCTGAGCACCTACTAAGTGCCAGGTCCCATGCAAACAGCCAGGAAGACCCAGACCCTCTTCCCCAGCAGCCTGTGCCCCCAGGCACCTCCAGAAGCTCAGTCCAGGATTCATGGGGGAGGGAGCGGAGGTCTTGCAGTGTAAAAGCAACAGTGGGACAGGGCGGAAGTGTCACGGGAGCTAAGGGAGAGCCCAGAGGTCATGTGGGCTTCCTTGAGGAGGTGACATCTGAACACAGATGACAGAAGTGCACGTGAGCTTGAGAGAAAAGTGAGCGCCTGAGTGTGCGAGGCTGTGTATGAGAATGGGGGGGATGCCAGGCAGGGGTACCACACACGCGAAGCCTTCCTCACACCCACTGCCGGCAGAGCTGGTCAGCTCTTCCTTCACGGTACACCTGGATTTAACCGCCCCTTCTGCCGCTGGCTCCCCCTGCGGTCACCGCACTACCTTCTGCCCCATCCTCCCTGCTGCGGGCTTTTCCGCCACAGCCGCCAGGGGGTGCCTGTGAACACCTGAGCACCCCCCCACCCCTGCGCCCTGTGCTCTGCTCCTGGTGCTCCCTGTCTCCACACGTCCCCACTCACTCCACACCAGGCACCCTGCCTGCTCCTTCCGCACATCAGGCATCATTGGCCACAGGCCTCCTCTGGGTCTTTGCACTGGCTGTCCCCCCTGCCTGGAATGCTGTTCCCAGACACCGGCATGGCTCATCTCTTCCCTTCCCCGTGGATTTTCTTACCTGACTATCCTCTCAACAAGACCTGTCTGACCACCCTCTCTGAAATCACAGCCCCTGCCCCCCAACTTCCTAGCCCCTTCCCTGCATTATCTCCTAGCCCCGACACTATCCTGAGTTCTGGGGAATATTTTGCATCTTTATCATGTCTCTCGTTCCTCACTAGGCTGTCAGCCCCATGGGGACAGGGTGCTGTGTCTGTCACTGCTGTGTCCCCAGCCAGATACACAGCAGGTACTCACTGAGCTTTTGCTAAACACCTGGGAGAGGGCTAGGTTCCCTCAAGGACCCAGAGCATAGACTGGAAGAAGGAGAGGAGGGCAGGAGCCAGCCCTGCAGCTCCTTGAATGTTGGCGGAGGATTTTAGAATAAGTCACTGGGCAGGGTCTCGGAGATTCTCCAGAGAGTTTTGGGCAGGGGACAGGCATGGTCAGGTGGCTCAGACCAGTGGGCCAGGCTGGAGCCACTTTATTCCCTGCCCCCCGCTTTTCTCCCTTAGATGGGCACCCCTCCAGCCGTCCTCTCCCACTTCCCCCTTCCCTGTGTCACATCCCTGCATAAGCAGCCCTAATCTAGCTTCCCAGCCTTTGCTTAGGTTGTGCCCCATCCTCCTTGGGAATCCCTTTCCTCCCCCTCCTGCCTCCAGCTTTCTCCCTGGCTACCTCATGCCTTCAGCACCAGCCTCAGGGGCTGCGGGGTGCTCCATGGTCTCCCCAGCACACAGACAGAAACTGGCCCAGTTCTGGCTTTTGTGGGTTCTCAATTCCAAAAGGGGGAACGCTGAACACCATAGTTCCGGGGGCCCAGGGAGTTAGAGGCCACTGCTCTGCCATCTTAAAGCCTGGAGGTGAGGCTCTTCATGTGAGTTCGAGTACAGCCCTGCTGCTCTGATGGAGACACCCTAGACTAGTAGAGTGACCTAAATCGGATTCCAGGGGTGAAGACTCTCAGCCCTCGCTTCCCTCTGTCTTGGAGGCTCTCCACCCGGCCCTTTTACAGGCCACCTTGGGCCCATCCCCACTCCCCCGGCCAGAACTCAGTCACAAGTACTGCCAGCTGCAGGGGAGGCTGGGACACACGGTGTCCAGGCATTCTCTCTTCTGGATATTGAGGTGGAATTCACATGACATAATTCATCCTTTTCAGTGAGCGACTCCGCGGCAGTTAGTACATCCGCAGTGTGGCACAACCACCACCTCTCTCTAGTTCCGGAGCATTTCCATCTCCCCAGCGGGAAACGCCGCCCCGTGAGCTGCGACCGCCACTCTCCCTTCCCCCAGCCCCTGGCAGCCACTCACCCGCTTTCTGTCACTGTTGCCAGGCCTGTCCCAGACTTCCATATGAACAGGATCATGAAACGCGGCCTTCAGTGCCTGACTTCTTTTGCTCAGTGGTGTCTTTGGGTTTGTCCACGTCGTGGCACATCTGAGCTTTCTTTTTTATGGCCAGATAATATTCCACCGTGTAGATGGACCACATTTTGCTTAGCCATTCCTCTGCCAGTGGCCACTTGGGTTCTTCCTACCTTTAGCAGTTGTGTCAGTGATGTCACTGAGAACACTAACGTCTAAGCATTGGTTTGAGCCTCTGTTTTGGGGTCCTTGGAGAACAAAGCTACGGATGAAGCTGCTGGGTCACAGGCAGGTGGGTAGGAGAAGACCCTCACTAATTAATGTCCTGCTCCGCAGAGACCTGGTCTGCAGTAGGGCCCAGAGACCCCATTCAGAGAGACCCACAGCAGAGGAGAAACATCTTTCTGTTCCTTTGTAGGCCTCCCTTTATATGTTAGCGAGCTCCTAGAAGTTGGTGGGGACTCAGAGTCCCCAGGGGGAACTGAGAATGGCTTGGGCGGGAGGCGAAGGGACTGCGGCTGTCCTAACTGCAGGTCCTCACGCAGCGCCGCCCGGGGGGGGGGCGGGACCCGTTAAGCCCTGGCCCGAGGTGGACAACACTCGGTGCGCGGCTCATTGGCAGCCTGTTGGCAAAGACACCGCCTCGTATGTGTGGCTTCACGTTTCACTCTTCAGCAAGCAGGGAGGGGCTTTCCAGCCCATTTAGGAAAATGCCAAGGATGGAATCGCATCAGTGACATGCAGATGGGATGTGAGGACAGGGATCTGGGGCAGAGGCTCGGGCGCTGTCCTGCCAGGGCCCAGAGCAGAAGCCTGAGCGGTGGGAAAGAGAGAGCAGACAGGACCCAGAAGATGATACCCCCCACAAGGCCCCTGGCCTTGGTCACCAGAGTTCTGTCTCCATTTGGGGGTGTCCCTTCCCCTCCTGACCGTGAATGCTCCCCCCTCTGAGTTCTCGGCCGGCCTTTTCCCAGCTCTTCATCTCTTCTCCGCAGGTGTAACAACCGTACCCAGTGCGTGGTGATTGCCGGCTCTGACGCCTTTCCCGACCCCTGTCCTGGGACCTACAAGTACCTGGAGGTGCAGTACGACTGTGTCCCCTACAGTGAGTCATCTTGTTCCTCATGCGGACACGGGCCCTTCCCCCTCCCAGGAGCAAGCGAGGAGGAGACGCCTTGACCTTACACACACACACACACACACAAGCTGGGACCAGGCACAGTGGGGCGCAGTAGGGCCTGGTCCCTCCCTAGCACATGGTCCCCTCCCAGAGCCCCCCGCCCCCTAGTCAGTCTCTGTCCCCATCCAAAGGACACCTTCTCCCACTCTTGTTACCCTGGCCCACTAGCCTTGCCCCTTCACATGTAGAAGGGCTCAGTTACATCATTCAAGGCCACACCCCAGAACTTGCGGGGTGCACCTACCTGTCTCCTGGTTCCCTGGACTTGGACCTTGCTGCCCTCCAACCTCTCTACCTCCCTTCCCTTTCTGATCACCCCCTTACACACCCACTCTTCCCTCTGCTCACTCCCCTTCTTTTCTCAGCTTCCTCTCCTCTCTTGTCCCCTTCACCTCTCATGTACTCCCAGTCCTGCTGCTTCCCACTCCTGGAAGCTGGACTCTAAACCCAATGAGAGGCAGACCGCCCTCTGAGGCCTGGTGGCAGATCTGGTGTGAAGGGCTAGGGGCATCTTCCACAAGTACCTATCTCCTGGTTAGTGTGCCCATTACCATGATAGCACTTCCTGTCTGCAAGGGAAGTGCTGCCATGTTGGATTAAGGTGGCCCCCAGGAAGCCTGAGGAGTGTGATCTGGGGAGCCAGGGGCCTGGGCTTTCTTGCATCTAGCCAGAGGAAACCAACAAAGACAGGGTCTCTCCTCCTCAGCACCCTGCTCTTAACACGGCCCTCCTTTCCTGCCCTCACTGTCCCTTCCCTTCCCCTCATCATCCATTCCCCTCCTCTCCCTGCCAGCTTCATGTAGCCAATCTGGAGGTAGGGCCTCCAGGCAGATGGGGGAGGAGGCAGGGCCACCAGAGTGTCTGAGTGAGGGGGGCAGGGGCAGGGGAGCAGCAGGCCCTGTGACTCTCCCTCCTCTGCCCTCCCACCCCAGCCTCCCCGCCTCAACCTTTGATTTCTCCTCGCAGGTAAGGACCTACATGCTGGGGAAACAGGATCACTTACGTGCTTCCATAATCTTCTTTTACTCCTCACCCTTTCCTTTCAGCAACTGAGGCCGCCAGCCACCGAGGGGGACGCCCATCTGATCCTTGAAGCCTCCCCCACAGCACTGGGGACACTCTCCACCTACCCCCATGGCCCAGACAGCAGGGAAGGGAGGCAGGAGGCCAGGAGAGCATGCGTGTGAGGCGCCGGGCCCAGGGCTGGCCATAAACCCGCTCCCTGTGGCAGAGTGCTGGATGTAAACTCCCCCCAGGGCAGAGGCTCCATCCTCACTCTCCAGCGCCCAGACCCAAGCCTGGTTCAGGATGTGCTCAGTAATGGTACAGGTGCCCTTCTAAGCCAGCTTAGCTCATGTCTTCATTTGTGATAGTGGGAGAGCGTCCCTTCCAGGGGATGCTGCCAGGAGCAGAGAGAACGTGGGTAAAGGTCCTCATGAGCCCGTGCCACAGGTATATACAAAAGAAACGGTGCCCATTTTTGCTGCGTGGCCTTGGTTGTGTTGCTTCGCTGCGCTGAGCATCAGTTTCCCCATCTGTAGACAGGTTTCTGGAAAGACAGCCTGGGAAGTATCTAGCATGGTTCCTAGCACTTAGTCACTTAGGAAGCAGGAGGCACTTGGTAGTCATTGCTTTTGTTGTGACTACTCGTAGTGATTTTTACCAGTTACTGCTATTGGAAATGAAAAATAAAACTAATGACAGAGGATGATCATGACTCCTCCTAAGGCAGATGAGGTAAAGGATGGGAAAAATGAACCCTGGTCCAAGTGGGGTCCAAAGCAAATTGGCATCGTGGGTAAAGCAGCAGGAAAAAAGTTGAGGACACAGGGAGGAAAGAGGCACAGGGACCTCCTGAAGCTGACCCCCCACTCCGGAGTGTGGGCCGGGGGCATGACCCAGGGAGACCAGGATGGCCCAGGGAATGGGCAGCCCCAGTCTGACAGAGAGCGAGCCTGAACCCTGGGGAAGCCAGGACACACAGTGAATGTGTTTGGGACACAGTGGGGCCATGTGTGCCCTCGACAGGCAGAACCTAGGGGTAAGGTGGGGGGGGGCGGGGTAGCTCTTGTTTCCAGAAGAAGGGGGACGAGTTCCAAGGGTGACAGAAGCTAGGTTGGAGAACAGGGAAGCGGGGCACTCACTGTCCCCCACTGTTCATGTTCGCTGAGCACTTCCTGTGTGCCAGGCCCTGGATGAGGCGCTGGGAAGGAAGCCAGACTCTCCCCTGTAGAACTCCCTGCTTGAGCCTCTAGAGAGGTGGCAGGAGAGTGAGGCCCTGGTCAGAGGTTCCGGAGGGGCCAGGGACCCAGAGCTGGAAGGGGAAGCAGCCATCTCGCCCTGGGCTTCAGAGGCTGGGGTGACCCTAGTGCTGGTGCAGGCAAGTCAGGGGTGGGTGCAGGGGGCCACCACGGGGAGGGGGCAGTGGGTGTGGGGGACTCCCCCCCACACACACACACACCCAGACAGGCCCGACTAACGCTGGATTTGCCTTGCAGCTGAGCACATTCTAACCGTGCCCCCTTCCTCCCTTAGGTGCACCCACCCACCCGGCGGCAGGCACGGAGCTCCTGGCTCCTGGGCCCCCAGGTGGTGGTGGTGGGGGGGCTGGGAAGACAAACTGAGCAGCAGGCTGGCCCCAAGGGAGTGTGGGAGCGTGTCTGTGCCCCCACGTGCTGTCTGTGATGTTCCCCCACCCCAGCCTCTTCCTTCTCTGCCTCTGTCTCCCCCTCCCAGCTCTCTGAGGCCCAGGGGCTCTGCCTGTCTGCCCTGCTGGCACCCTGTGTTCCACTCTGCCACCCTCTCTCTCTGTGTTGGCTTGTTCTGGGTTGTGAGGGCTTGGGGGAACTCAGCTGGACCCTAGCAAGGCCAGCACAGACGGGGAAGGAGTTCAGCATGTTCTCTCCGCTGGGGGTGCCCAGGTCTCTGGAGATACTGAACCCCTTCCCCCTGGGCCCCTGGTTCTAACAGGAGGGCAGCAGGCGGGTTGTGCAGAGGGGGAGGGAACTGTGTGGCTCTTCCACCCCTACTGCTCCCTCCCTGGTGCTCCCCTAACCAGAGCACCCCTTCCAGCTGAAGTTTCCCTCACCCCAGCCCCCACTGCACTGAGGGTGCCCCCCACCCATCTGAGGGCTCCGTCCACCTGCCTGTTTGTACACCCTCCCCTGTGTCTCTCTTGGTCTCTGTCCTCTCGTGTCTCCCTCTCCCTGTGACTGTTTGCCCATCACCCTCCCCAGAGGAAGGGACTTGGGGGCGGGGGCTGAGCTGATGCTACCTTCGGGGTTGGGGAACCAGGATGAGGAAAGAAAGGAAAAGGGGGCATGTTGCCAGATAAGAAACGAAAGCAATTTAATCTTTTTTTTTCTCTTTTTTTTCTTGCACATTTTTTTTCAATTTGTTTTCTCTCTCTCTTCCGATGCTTAAAGTAGAAGTGGAGCAGAAAGGTAAACGCACTGTTACCAATGCTAACCCCTAACTCACACTTTGTTCTCGCCTGTGCCGTACTCATGTGCCCCACCCTCCCTGCCCAGCCCCTTCTTCTGCCCACCCCAACGGGGCCCAGTTGGGGTCCCCCACCCCGGGTGTCCTCCTGGTGGGGCCAGCCCTGGTGCCCCCACGGGCGACTCCACCTACCAGACACCCGAGGAAGCTCCTCTCTGAGCACGGGCAGGACCTTCTCTCTTTTTTCTCTCTCTGCCTTTTTCTCTTTCTGTCTCCCTGTCCCTCCTTCCTAGTCCCAGCCCTTGCGGGGTGGGGGGGATCTGGCCTTCTCTCATACTTATTTTGCCTCCTTCAGGAGAAGTGTGTAAGCATCCAGGGCTGGGGGGGGAGGGACCCCCTTCTCTGGCTCCTGACTGGGGGCAGATGGGTGAGCGGTCTTTCTCCTCTTCTTCCTGCCCCAACTTTTGTACCACGTGTCTGGCTCAGGGGAAACGGGGTGGAGGGGACACCTTTATTTTCCTTTTGGGGAGCAGATTCCTTCTATCTCTTGGGCTCCTGGTCACATAAGTTCCTTCTGGTTTGGCGTTTCCAAGGCCCAGAGCTGTTTTGGAGCACGGAGCACCAGTTTCCCCCACCCTCAACCCCATCCTTGACCGGCGGGGGGAGCCCAGCCCTGGGGAGGGATGTAAAGCTGCCCCCAGCCCTGGGAGGGCCGTCTGCCAAACTCGGGCAAAGGGGAGGGCCTCACAGGGGTGGGTGGGGAGCGCTGGGTGGGGGAACATTTTCTCGGTTCTGAAACACTTGCTCTGAAACACTTGCGAAGCTGCAGTCAGGGTTTCTTCTGGGCTGTTTTGGTTAGAGGACCAGGGAGCCGAGGGTTGGGGGAGGTATAGGAGGGGTCTGGGGACTTCCATGAGCACCGTAATTTCTTGCAGGGTTAACCTTCAGCCGGGGAACAAGAAAACTCCGTGGTGGGTGGAGCTCTCCCCAGCATCTTGAGAGGGGAGGCGTTGCAGCAGAGGAACTTGGAGGGTGGGATATTGGGAATGGTCCAGTCAGCCCCTGAAATTTTTGGGAAATTGACAGCTCTGAGGCTAGCCATGGGATCAGGGCCCAGGGTGAGCCATCCTTGCAGGATCACTCTTGCCTTGAAATTACGGTGTCTGTGGAGCATCCCCTTCGAGGAAGGTGGG